>VBVQ01002901.1:0-21994 GCA_011636635.1 Tetramorium simillimum
ACCACCAGCAGCACCACCACCGCCGCCGCCGCCGCGCCTCCGTCTCTCCGCCACCGCCGCCGCCGCCGCCGCCGTCGAAATGCAGCTTTCGCGCGATCACTCGCGAAGGTCGCGAAAACGGCTCCCGAAGGACGGCCGGGATACACTCTCGCTCCCCCGGCCGCTGCAGCCGACTGGCGTGTAAACAGAACGCCGACGGCCGGTGCAGCGGTGCAGGGAAACCCATTGGCACACTGGCGACTTGGCGCGCTATCGATCGCGACGACGACGCCTCGTGCCTCCGATAATCGTACACGTCGGCGGTAACCCTTTAAACGTGGATTAACTTACGCCCGGAGAGAGCCGCGGATTTTCCGTGATTCGGAGCCTTGTCGCGGAGCCGAGAGAAAAAGAGTCGAATTTCATCTACGAGAGGATGAACAGCGACGGAAAAAAAAAAAAGGATCCTCTTTGAATAAATCTAATTAATGAGAATAAGTAAGACTGTTTTTGTTCACGTTGGCTTCGTTAGGCTTCTATCTTTACTGTGACTTCGATACACATATAGTATCTACTAATATTTCAAGGAATAAGTCAGTCGCGACAATTAATCATAAATTCATAGAAATTTTTCATCATTTGGAAAGGTCTTTTCGCTAATTGTCCTTTTCGTTTCTTGATTCTAAACTTGGCAAAAATGAGAAAGGCAAATATGAAAATATATTATGAGAAATATGAAGACATGAAACGTAACATAAAATTTAATGCGAGGAAAAATTATAATTTCTTAAAATGATGTTTACGAGATCTTGATTTATAAAAGTATAATAATTATAGTAACAGTGACAGAATAATTATAATAATTAATAATAAAGGTAAAACTTAACTTACATTGTTCTCTTGTAGAAAATATAAAAATTATAAAACTATAATAATTATAATAAATTATAATAATGACAATATAATATGCAATAATATGATTAATAACAAATGACAGAGTAATCGAAATTTATATTGGTTCTCTGAAAAATGTAGAAAAATGCACATTGACCGTGAACGGAAATTACAAGGAACAGCAATGCGTATTCCGCAAAAGACACTGCCAAGTTTAGTATCAAGAATTTACTTGCCGTGTCACCGCGAAGTTTCTCTGGCGTGCAGCAACACAGAAGGGTTAACCAACTTAACGAAGCCTTCGCCTTGCGGCGTGCATACGCGCCGCGTCGTCAGCGACGAAAATAAGCAACACGAAACGTGCAACGTCCGAGCGAGCGAGGAGTTGGTGGCCAGCGCGAGATTTGGCAGCGTTAAGAAGCTAGGCACAGAGAGCCCGCGCGAGTTTCGAGCCATGCACATCCGCTCGCCTCGCCTCGCCCCTGCCTCGCCCGGCACGCTCGCGCGCGTGGAGCAACAACAAATCGCGTTTACCGCACCGAGAGAAAGAGAGAGAGAGAGAGAGAGACTAAGCGGTCTTCTCGAATTTCGGGAGCACGGGCGAGCCGAAATGCTCGCCCTTCTCGAAAGCTCTTCTCGCCAGCGGCGGTTTCTACACCAATGCGCTTTTCCCATAGACGTATTACACACATATATACACACACACACAAACACGCCGCCACTTTTCCCCGCAATCTCGTGCCAGAGACACCTGAGGCTTCGGCGCGAATTCCCTCACGCGAAACCGATCGTCGATCCCGCGCCGAACGGTCGTCGCGCGTTCCTTCCCCGAACACGCCGCACGAGAACGCGGAAAGTAAACGTCGGCGGCCACTGGACGATGCACTCGGAGAGGAGAACGAGGGAGACAGAGAGAGAATCCGTGACGTACCGGACGCGCGACCCGGTCACCAGCGCGGAGCGAAGGCTCCGGAGTGAAAAGAGGGAAAGGGGAGGAGAAAGAGGCGAACAGGCGAAGGAACGGAGTAAACGAGGAGAAAGGTAGGAACGAGAGGAAAGAGAGAAAGAGGGAGAGAGAGAGGAAGACCGAGGTGAGAGTAAAGTGTAGTTACATATGGGTATGTCGGAGGGAAAGAGAGATAGAGAGAGAGAGAGAGAACGGTGATACCTTTCGCGCGTACCCGAGCGACCCGATTCACCGACTGACTGACTCAATGACTGACTGACTGACTGACTGACTCGGAGATGCACGGCGCTAAAGGCGACTGAGTGCCAGCCGGCCGGTCTGGCTCTCGTTGCATGTGAACGTGTCTCGGGACGAGAGGGGAGGGGGACTGGGACGGGCGGAGAGTGGTCAGGAGAGTAGAGGGGTGAGACGGCGGCGTGAGGACGCGAGGAGGAGTCGGCGAACGAGTGAGCGAACGAGGAGGGGGAGCGAAGAGAGGGGTCAGGGGAGAAGGAGTGCAACAAAGTCCCGCCCGGCGGCTAACGCTCCGCTTCTTCCACTTGCACTTTTGTTGCGCGCTACGAGAGAGAGGACGAGAGAGAACGCGAACGAATCGGTCGGTCGGTCGGTCGATCGGTTGATCGTCTCTCTCGAACGGCCTCGGCAGCTGCGGGATTCTTTATCGATAATTATAATGCGAGAGCATCGCGGTTGTCGGATATCGCGGAAGCGATGCGCGATTATGCCGGCCGTGGACGCGATCGCGATTGAAGCGAAATTCGGCCGGGGGATGATACGGGAGGCGAGTCGGGAGAAGGCTTTCATTCGCGAGCGGTTTAAGGAAAATTAAAATTTTCGATAATGGAATACGTGGAGGTCGTAATTTTTTCTTTCTTTTTTTTTTTTGGAGATGCGCGCACGTAGATTTCACGACGCGGCTCCGTACGAAGAGTCACGCGAGGAGGAGTAATTCCTGTAAGAGAGGCGGATATCCCATTCTCCTCGGCAACCGCAAGGCAATTTTGAGCGCATCGAAAGACGGAACCTATCGGGGTCCCTTTCACTGCTGTGGATATGCACGCGACTCATTAGACGCAGGACGCACGGTGGTTATTATCGCAGACGACAGACGGGCTTAATGACTTATTGAACATGACTCGTGCACAGACGTCCCAGCTGACGTACGCGATGGAACAATAAAAAAAAAAAAACAAAAGTAAAAAGTCACAGCCGCCGCGACGGAATCCAGCGAGACTCCAACCGAAGTTCTCCCTCCCGCTCTTTCTCTTACTACCGAGAATCCGCGACGGATTTACGAGCCAAGTCATTCGTTCGCCGGCCGTCGCGAATCGATGAAAACGTGCACCGCAACGACGACGACGACGACGACGTCGACGTCGACGTCTACGACGGCGGCGTCGACGATGATGATGGAAACACAACCTCGCCGAGTGAGTCTCGCGTGTCGGTGGATGGAACGAGATGAAGGAACTCGATGGAAAGACAGAGAGAAAGGGACAGCGAAAAAGAGAGAGAGAGAGAGAGATTACCAGACGACGCGAGTAGGAGAGAGGGACGGACGAAGCGAGCGGAAAGAAGCCGCCGATAGAGCTTGTGCCGCCACTGCGAAGCTTAGGAGTCAAGTTCTAGTGCACGGCCGAAACGGGAGAGTCGACCGCTTCCCCTCTCTCGGCTCGCGCTGCCCGTCCCACACCGAGCCGCTCGGTCGGGGGTCCGGAGTGGAGGAAGCAACCCGAGAGAGAGAGAGAGGTGGTGGGAAACAGGGGTAGGCAGCCGGGGTGGGGGGAGGCAGACGGACGGGAGCCTTGCACGGCGCGCTGTGCAATGTCGAGCGTGCGCGAGCCACCGAGGCCCTCCTTCTCTTCTGCATGGGGATTCTACCAGGTGTGACCGAAATTTGCGCCGTCGGAGCGAGCGTGCGGGTAATAGGGAACCCGCGAAGGGGGAGGGCGGACGGCGGGAGAGATCGCGGGCGAACGCGCAAGCGTGTGTACGCGCGCGTACTTGTGCACGAGGGGGGCACACGCGTGCGTGTGAGGGAACGTTCGATCGGAGTCAGAGAGATGTTTTTCGCCCTCTTCCGCGCCCCGCCGCCCTCTCCCACGCTCCCTCGGGCGGCGGTAGACGGCCTGGTGAACGTGAACGTGCGATTAGAGCATCAGATGCGTGCGGCGGCGATCGCGAAATAATTTTTGGCGAACGCGCAACATCAGAGGGGGGGGGGAGAGGGGGCGACTCTATTCGCTTTTATCGGGGACGTAAGTCCGGCGAGTCCGCGGAGCAAGAAGTTCGAGGCGGATGCGGCGTAATTTTAGACGTCGTTGCGAATAGTCGGGCGATCGATGAAAATAGCCGAGGAGAGATTCGCGTAATGAGATTCGGGTCGATGCGGGTGAGGCATCGCGAGCGCGATGGACTCTTCTCGGGGGGGTACCGCCTTAATCGGCCGAATATCGGGAAGGGGGGCCCCGGTATTCGCTCGCGAACTTTAATTTCGTCGGCGCGCTCAATCCGGCCGCGTGCAATATTTAGATACGCGAGAAACAACTCGCTATTAGCGATGAATGCGTGCGTACGTGCATACGGGTACCATTTGCGCGCACGGGACGTGACGCCGTGGATTACGGTCGCGGACGAAAAAAGAAAAAAAAAAAAGTTTTCAAGATCACCGCGCCGACCGAGTTGCGAAACACGTTGTTCCATTAGCGGATTATTCGGTAGCGGGATGCGGGCTCGACGTCGGTATTGCGTATTTTACTCGGAATAATTCCAGGATAAATGTGCCGTTCCGTCTAATTCGGGCTAATTTTCGCTACAGAAATAAACCGTGGTCGAATGCGTAACTCTGCCCCCCCCCCTTCCCGCATTTCTTTCTCACGTACTCCCACGTACCGCAAAGGAAAATGTTATAAATAACCATTTCTTCTCTATAACGTGTAACGCGCCTGCCTCGGAGATACGGCCATTCATACGACCGGGCATCCAGACTGAACATAAATAATTCCTGGGAGAAAAAAAAAAGCAACGCGCACTTGCTCTCGAACATTCTCTTGCGCTTACACAAGAGCAAATATCCTTTAACATGCAAATCCCGCGATCTCCGCCTGATTATTCATGTTTCTTTAAAAATCCTCCGAACTTGGTAGCAACAATTTTACATTCTTCACAAAGCGACTGGTTTCCCAACAATGACTAGAGAAAACGTGTGTGCCCGGTATGGGCTCGTGTTTACGTAATCCGCCGTTTTCTTTTACAATTCCGATACGTCCAGCTGTTTACGAAAGCTCGGCAAACATTGATAAGGAGCCTCGGCTCCGCTCGCAGCGACTTGGACAACTCCGGTGCCTACGTTAGAATATTTTTCGCGCTCCTCTTTCGGGGAGAAACGCTCGCAGATGTGGACCGCGAGCAACCTGCGCCGCACCTGTTTCGATGCCGTCGATAGGTTCGCCATGGCAACATCCTAGGCACGCCCGCTGTCCTCGCGGCGAGAGCCCGTTTTTGAGGAAGCAGCTCCGAAGCTGCTGCAACGCGCCCGACGGAAACCTGTATTCGCAAGCGGCGCGCGTGCGCGCGCGCCCCGGCCGACGACGAATTATCTACGTTATTTGCATAAAAAATAGTTCGGCGAACCGCCGCGATATGCAGGAAATCGAGATAACCCGTGAGGCTCTCCGAGAATCTCGTACTCGGAACGAGCTTAAGGGAGCACGCAACCGTGGGAATTTCATGAATAAAAAATTCTCAGCGTTGAGAAATTTTCAAAAGCGTCGAGAGGGCCGGCGAGCCGTCCAAATAAATATCCGGAGACAACGTGGATAAATTGCAAATTTATAATAATTATCAAGATTACATTTGCACCGGTAGATCATTGCTAGAGATCAAGCCGACCCAAGCGAACAATCTCTCAACAAATCAGATAACAATATTCCTCGCCGGTCTCCAAGATACGCTTCGCAAAAGCGTCCGCGTGACAGTCGTATTAATACGACGAGGCAAGTGCATGTTATGATACTCCGAAGGCACGCTGGGCCGTAGAGGGTTGAGGAAGTCCGTTCGGTTTTTGCATCGTCGATGGCAGGCCAGTGTGCCTTTGGCCCATATGCCGGCAAACCAGCCGACCAACCACACCACGACACATCTACTACTACTACGGCCATCACGCGAGGAAACGCACACCCCGGCATTCAGCCGTCGCCGCCGCCGCTGCCGCCGCCGCCACCACCACCACCACCACCACCGCACCATCGGCACGTTTGTTTGTGCACGCGCGTGTACGTGTAACTCGCTTGCGAGTGGTCGTCAAGGTTAGCCACCTACTCGTCGCTTGTGGGCCCCTGCACTCTTCGGTGCATGCGAGCCGTCTTTCCAGCTTTAAAGTTTATTACGTGTTCGCGAAGAACATCGGCGGCCCTGTCGTCGTCGTCGTCGTCGTCGTCGTCGTCGTCGTCATCGTCGTCATCGTTGTAGTCGTACGGCTTTATAAAGGCAAGATCGTCGCGCGCGAGATTATATTTAAGCGCGTGTATACACCAGCAGCAGTTGTTGTTCCGCGTGCGTCGACCTTGTTTTTACCGAAATTCTGGGTCGCCACTCTCCGCGCCGCGGCGCGGTTTACCTTATCTGCGATATGCGACATTACGCACGACTCGTTATCGCGAGCAGAAATGTTAACGCTCAAGTAGCGAAGGTCAAACTGATCTTCATTTAATTTAGGCATTGTTCTCTCCGCTACTACGCTCAGCGCTCAATTCCGCCTCTTTGGAATAAACAACTTTCTTGGGTTTTTAATTAATTTTGCGTTACGATTGAAATCACGAGCGATTAAATTAAAAAGATATAGGAAATTTAATTTATAGAATTTCAGAGTTTTATAGATTCCTATATATAACATACCGCATTTATAACTTTTGTAATTTAATTTTCTACAAATGAAACAAGTTGATAAATGTCAAAGATAAGTTTCATTCGCAGAGTAAATGTAATTAATTAAAATGATTATAGAGAGGAAAGATAAGTCTCTGTGGAAAATCAATAAATACATATACACACGTACAAATGCAACAAGCTTAATATTCCCTCCAATACTTATATGTATCTCGATGCAGCGCGCGTGATTTTCGGTAGCATCGCGCACAGGCCGATTGATGCCCGGATCGTGAACTGCATACGCGAGAAAATGCATGCCGGCCGCTGCCGGTTTTTTGCGAGCGCAGCAGTAGGACGAGAAAAGGTTAACTGGACTCGCCGATATTCCGTTTACATTCTTCGTCGGAACAGGTTTTCGCCGGGCGTCGTCGTCGTCTTCGTTGTCGTCGTCGCGTCGCCGTCAATTCTATGTGGTCCCTAGAGAGCGAGATCGGCCGAGAAACCGGCGCGAACAAAAGCGAAATCCGGGAATTCCGCACAGGCGGACAACGGTCCGGCGGCTCAACAAAACGCGCTCTGAATGCATCCCGCGTTGCAGCCCCGCAAGCCCCTCCCCTTATGCACTCCGGGATTCGGATCGATATTCAAATGACAGCGTGCCTCTTCCGATCGTCGCATAATGAATCACGTGGGTATTAAATATCAGGTCGGTCTGGATCATCGAGTCTCCCGGACGGTTTCATTCCACGTTTCTTCCGATATATATATATGTATAGCTTGTGCATTACGATACGGTATTGAGTGGCACACGTCTCGCTACAAAATGCATAAACGAGTCTTCGCGCCTCGACGCACCGTCGTTCGAGCCGTCCGGAAACTCGCTCTGGTAAAGGATGCACGACCGAGATCCTTTATAACAAACGAGAATTGGCACGGGCATCTCGACGCGGGTTTTTCTTCCTCGCGTTTTGATCTCGCGTAAATTCCTTGGCTGAAATTTTCAGGCAAGGAGGCACGAGGGAGAATATTATAATTTAGCGAGACTCGTAATTCCCGGGGAACAAGTATACGCGTATGCCTCGCGGAAACGCGCAATATCGTGTAATGAACCGCGGCAGATGCTGCTGATAGCGTGCGCGTTCCTCGCGAGAGGATCGGGCCCCCGAGCAGCCGCCTTCGAGCCGAGATCAAGTCGGAGATCGCTCTACTTTTTATCCCGCAGATTTAGACTTCCTGCATTTATGTATACCGCGTTCTCGTCCGTTCGCCGTATGCTGGGGCCCCGACACAAAAGCAGCGTGGCCGACCGGAATCCCGAAACTATCGAAACGTTACTCGGGGCGACGAAAACGGCGGCGGCGGCGGCGGCGGCGACGATGACGATGACGACCGACGGAGAGGACCGTCGAAGGAAGGAAGGAAGAAGGAGAGGGAGGGAGGGAAAGAGAATAAGGTAAGCCTGGGCGAAGGAGACGGAAGACGTAAGCGCGGACCGAAGCAGCTGTTTCGTCTGGTCTCGCCCATGTACAATGCAAAATTCGGCCTCTAATTCTAAAGCGGTTCGCCAATCAGCCGCGTCATTGTTCGCCCGTTGTGAAAGCTCGCGATTTTTTAGGGGGAGCTAATCGTTCCCTGAATCCTAATGAGCGACTTCGAGCGAGGAAAAGAGAGAAAACAAGAAAGGAATTCGCAGAGCGAGAACAACGCCGAAAGGGATATTCAATGGGGTCGGAACAGTGGATCGCTACGGTGCCCCGAATCCCTCGCCTCGGCACTCGGACGGCCCCGACACAAGCGATCATAATTACAAAAATGAGTAATATATGATTATTATATTACCGCGAGTGTCATTAATTCGGGCGGAATTCGCACGTTACTCGAACGCGGAGCGCGAGATCGTGATGGAATCGGACTCGATTAATCTCCCCACGAAGACGCGTGCGATCGTGTTGTCGAGCCGCGACGCGTTATCAGACGCGCGATTCCGGGCGTCAGAAACAGTCAATCCCCGTACGTACAGTCTCGAGAATCCACGTACAACACTGATCGCGTTAACGCGACCAGGTATCGCACGACGCATGTAGCTGCCACGCTATAAATAATGCCCATCCATGAGAAGCGACAAGACGGATGATCAATCGGGTGTAGGTGTGGAAAGGAGAGGCGGACACGAGGGACGAGAGAGACGAGCGAGAAGAGAGCGAACGATAGCGCGCGGGCGAGAGAGAGAAAGAGGAAGAGGAAGAGAGAGAGAGAGAGAGAGCGAGAGAGGGAGAGAAGGAGGAAAGAGCAGTCAAGGACATCGTACGTGACCACTGCATTGCGACGGCGGATTCTGTTGAGGATCCTGAGATTCCTCAACTGTGGCCGCGGACACGAAACGGCGTCGCCTTTGTAGGCGATGTATAAATAGTACGTTCACCCGAATCGCGCTCCTCGCGGCTGATCCGGAACGTGTTTATTTCGCGCCGGGGCGCCTCTTTTACGCGGCTGCGATACGAGAAATAATATCGAGCACGTGGACCACCTCGGCGCGCGTCCATTCTTTTTTTTTTTTTTTTTTTTTAAGTTCGGCTAACTATTGTATTCGATTTACGGTCGCTGCGATCGGGTTAAACTTGATTGAAAACTGTGTGACATCTCGAAAAGGCGGGCGCGTCCTTGTTCGTTGATTCTTTTGCATCTCATAGCTTTTGCGGATACACTCTAAATAATGAAATATAAATTACATCATGCATGGAAAATGCATGGATCTGTGTGACACGATAAATTTGGTAAGATTGACGTATTGGAAGGCCACTGGAAATATCGATTTCATTGCCATTCAGGCGGGTGACCCGCATTTAATTACGCAAACATATGGCTGCGTGTCGCATACGGAGAGTGTTATTCATTATCGCAAGATGCGACGCACTTCGCAATTTTTAGGCTAAAAATAGTGAGGCGGTTATCTGTACGAGCACGTGCGTTTTTGTAGCTTGCGTGTGTTGTTACGATGTTATAATGTTGTACGAGGTTTAATCGAAATGCAAACGGCAGTGTAATGAGACTTGCGATAAAGGCCGTCACTTTGCTTGCTTAAACCTTTCTTTTTTGGGAGCGATAGCCGGAGAAAAATGCGTAATTGCTGACGTCGTAGGCGTCTGGTTTTATATACACAGCGGTTCAAGGTGATCGAATCGTACAAAGAGAACGATATTTTTTTTATCGATGTAATGGTATTCTAATGCAAAATCAATTTAGCCGGGGAAAATCCTCCGCCGACAACAATGGCAATAAGATCCCGTAGCGCTCGTTGGAATCCTGCGCTCCGAGATGCTTTATGTGGACTCTCGAACCATTTTTCTTAACCGCCGTTCAATAAAGCGCGTATCCGTATTGGATATCGCGCGTTTTCCGGATGGACGAGAAAGACAACGCGCGCTTTCTCCTTCTTGTCTTATCTCTTGGAATTTCCCCGACGGGCCACGAAGTGAACCTTGGCCGAGTTAAGGACGGTGGCACTCGGTAAAGCACTCGGAGCGCGGGGGAATGCGTATGCACGAGCTCGAGAAAAAAAATTTATACCTCTCGGCATCCTCGTTTCTCCCGGCGGAAGTAATCTATCGTTCCGAGAGGCGCAACGACGTGATAAAAATCGCTAAACTCGATTATCTTTTCCTCTCTTTCTCCAAATTTAAAAATACGACCCTAAAGTTTTTTTGCGCGAGAATTAGAACGGAGATATGGATTATAGCGAAAGTAGGCGCTATAAAATACCTTGATACGAGAAGCTTATAAACAAGCGGATTGCGCGCGTTTTCTTTTTCGCGAAGCACAGTAAAACTTTATTAAGACCAGGCTTAATCGTTGCACGTTGCTGGAGATGGTACGATTATGAAGTCCTAGAGGTATTACGAAAGCATGTAAATCACCTTAAAAGCAGCTACTTACGTGACGAAAGAGTATAACACGAACGGGCGACGTAAGACTGGTGCATGATAACCGATACAGATATCGTGTGGTACTCACCTGCAATAAAACCAAAGAAAACAAATGTTAGTAACGAATTCTGCGATAAGTAAAAGCGTGCTGCAACGTAGTCGTTTACGAGCATAATTCAAAGTACACGTATCGCTATTATAATTGCATAGTACGGTATATGCGAAACCAGAGAAATCTAGAAGGAATCTTAAAAGGTATTACGGTCCGATGTAACGATATTTCAGCGTATTTATTTTTATAATTAATTCCCCTTAATTCTCTAGCTTTACACTCGACATGAATGTATAACGTAAGGCTAAAAAATATTTAAGAAATAAATTAAAAATTTATTTCTAAAATCCATCTTATAATCGAGTTATTTTCCAACAGTGGCACAAAACTGTCCTCGACAAATCCGATGGTCCTTGCCCTGCTCCTTGCGTCACGCTTATCTGCACTTGACCCTATTTCGGGCACGCGCGCGATTTCCTTTTCCTCTCTCTCTCTCTCCTGCGGATGAAAAAGCTGTCTCCCCTACCCCTCTGCCCTCGAACCACGCCAGAAGTTGCATTTTAGCTGAAAACTGCATCGCGCGACTGGCGGATCGGCCTTGACATTCCCGCGGCGTGAGCGGCGTAAATGAAGCTCCATCACGTAAAACCGCGACTGGCGTAAACGAGAGAGGGGCAACCGATCTTTTCGTCGAGAATCTCGCCGTAAAGTTCGTCGTCTGCTAAATATACACGGTGTTTTATTGCTAAGCAACGGGCCGCTATTATTACGTCGGAGCGATCGGTTTTACCTTCGATTCGCCCCGGGCACTCCCCCAATTAGCGGGCAAGCGTGAAACGCGCGATGCCTCGAGGCGATAAGTAAAGCGAGCATTTACATGGCGCGTACCCGATTAAATCGACAATCGGTGGTGTCCGGTAGCGAGGCCGCCGCACCTGAGATCGCGCATCGATCGTCTCGTAAACACTGTTAGGGGCGAGATTACAGCACGGTGGGAAACTACCAGGCCGAATTATCAGGCGTGTTTTATCACATTGAGAAGTTATCGAGTTCCCTGAGAAACGGACCAATGTTCTTGATCGAACGAAGGATATGCGATGATTCTGGGACACTCTACGTACGATCTTTCGTTTCCGATCTATTTTCGTTACGACGCAGCCTCGTCTTGAAATGCTTATCGCCATTCGCGATTCGCTGGACGTCTTTGAAATTAGATTTCAATCGTCTTTCGTGAAATAATTTGTATAATCATGTTGTAGTCGACATTTATTTTTAATTTTCAAATATTCTACACGAGTTGCTCAATTCACGGTTATCTAGTTTTTCTAATTAATTTAATTTTCTTTAAAATAGTGAGAAACATTTCTTTTATTAATATTATTATTGTTACTATCGTATCATCCGATTGCAAGGAAAATGTGTTAATATATATGTCAATGTTTAGCAACAAGGACATTTTGTGGAAGCGAGATGTAAATGAGAGAGAAGGGGAGAGGAAAGAGAGGGTGAATTGGGCCAATGATGCCGAAGAGGACCTGTTGGATAGAAGCCTGAGAGAATATAGGTCACCCCGCCCGTTCGATCAGGATTTGCGGAGCGGCTCTTTCTTTATGCATCCCGCGTCGCTGAAATTTTTCCGCTCCGGAAACGTCCGGATGACGAAATGCACCTGCGTGCGCCCAATGCAAGCGCGTTGCATCTCGAAAGACAGCGCCATAAATAGAACGCGAAGGTTACTGTGAGTGAATTACAAAGCAACGGATTTGCGATGCCTCGCAATCCCGGCGCAGCTTTTTATTTACGTAAAGTACAGTATTATTCGCCTTGTCTGGGCGTGATTTTAGCAAATACATATCTATAAAAACGATGAAGGATTCGTAATACGCGACGGGAGAACATGTATAAATTGGAGAGTTCATATTACAAGAGAATACCGATCGTATTGCGATATTAATCATACATCATATTCGTATATACCGCAGACCGCAATTAGTCAGCTACGATGACACAAATGCCGACCATAATTTCTACGTCGCCCGAATACCGATATCGCGTCGCGGCCGCGCTATCGGCGCGGGTCATCGTTTTTAGTGCGCGTGCCGCTGGCAATCACGAGGTCTGCACGAACGCAGACGAATGCATTTCTCCATCGAGACCCCAGGTTGCGCCGTGGCCGGAGCGGGCGGGCCGCGATACCCGGGGAGTGCAACGCGGATGCGACGCCGCGACCGGGAAGCCGGGACGCTACGTACGCTGGTCAGGGTACGCAAAAGGAGGAGGCAAGTGGGTCAGTAGGTGACTCGTGCTAAACAGTGCACCAGGAGTGTCCCGACATTGACCTATATGTCTACTTCGTATGTGCACCCGCCCTCCTCTCCTGTGACCCTTTCTTCTCTCTGTCTCGCTGCCCTGTTCTCCTCCCTCCTCCCTCTCTCTCTTTCTCTCTCTCCTCCTCGCTGCCTCTCTTCCATCCAGCATCCCCTCCAGCGATGCACTTTCCAGCCAATTGCATATAGGGTCCGCTTGCAGTGTGCCGGAGTGCACTTGCCCCACTCTACCCGGACGACACCCCGGCGCCGAACCACCGCCCCCGCCCTTCGACCCCTCTCTCCCTCGCGTTCTCTTTCTCTTTCTCGAGCTGCCAGCGAGCGTTGGTGCGATCGATGCCCTACACCGGGTGACGAAACTCGAGGCCAAACGTAAGGCTCTAAAGTACCCCTCCCGAGCTTCTTAATGTATCCTCGTATGTATCGCGGGTTATTCTCTTTTTTTTTTCTCCCTCTTCCGGTGTGCGCACGTGGTGACCGACTTTTCGTAAACGCGGCACCAGACGCAATACCAGAAAAGGGAATCACGGGAGGGTTCTCTGTCGACGTTCGTTGAGCAAGGAAGCGCTTTAGAGTCCTATCCCTAATACGATAATAAAACTAATTAAATTCTCTATAGCGAGAAAAATGTCTATCAAGATCGAGTCGATAGCAATCAAGAACCCGCCGAGATCAAAGTGTGAGAATAAAACGCGTAAAATAAAATTAATCGAAATTATAGAGTATCATCTTGGCTCATTTAGATGCTTATCAGTTGCAAACTAGAAACGTGCAGTCTTTGGATCGGAACGTGAGACGTTCAAAGGAAGAGTCGTTTCGAAAGCTGCAATTTGTAAAATTTAATTTAGACGTGAACTTGTCTATTTTACATATCAAGAACCTGACTACTTTAGCTCTCAATGCCTTACGCTTTCAATTTGGAGCCTCGATTTGGTAGAATATAAACGAGGTACAAACGGACTATATTATTAATTTTTTCTCTTTATAAAGTCGGACGCCAAGAATCAAAGTACGCATTGATTTCGTAGAGACTCCGTCCTAATACAATTCCGAGATCACAATCCCGGTTTCTCCCGGCTTCTCTACAGAACAGCTGCAGAGCCGAGCGTCCGCTACCATCGCGATCTCACCTGTCGGTATTCCGCGCGAGGTGCGTTCATCGCCGACCTTGGAGGGGACGACAACGCGATAATAAATCGTTTCGCAACGCAATCTGCGTGCGCGGGTGCGTGGCGTCAAGGTACAGTCTTGCGGAAATACAAATGGTGTGGCTGGTGGCACGCAGGAAGGACAGAAACGGTCGGAAAGGCGCAAGGAAGCGAGAAAAAAAAGAAAAAGAAAAAATCGGAGTCAAAGTTGCGCGCGCGAATCTAATCACACATTCGATGCACTTTTCTCACGTCTAATACGGTACGCAGCCTCCCTTTCTCCTCTTTACCTAATTCTCCCGCGCGAGAAGTGTGTGCCCTCGAGATAAAGGCAAAGAGGGCACCGTGCCCCCTTCTTCAACCCACGCGCGGATTGCGTAACGCACTCGCACCGTCGTGTGGGAAGTCCTGCGTTTTAAATTATTCCACCGCGAAACGGTATCGCGCTTGACGATGTGGCCGATGTGGTGTATGATGAACATCGTACGTAACGTATCCCGACCGTGGTAGTGTCCTTTCGTTGACGATCTCGAGAGCGATACGGCGACGGTAATTATGTTATGGAAATGATGTAGTCGCGCGGGGATATGGTAATGGCCATAGGGAGAAACATCGTTGCGGCGACTATGCATTTTTTATTTTGGCGCTACTGAAAATTGAGATGGCGGAAGAGTGGTTTTTTAACACGTTATTCGCGTTTTCATGGTTTTGTAAAAATAATATAATTATCGTATCCGAAGAAATATATGCGAAAAATTAAGTAGGCTCGAATCAAACAAGCCATACGTTAGAAGACAAAAATTTTATATAAAAGTATGTTCGAGAACACACGTTTTATAGGTTTCCAACTCGCGACGCAACATGAAGGCAGAAAGCGAAATCAATATGAAACAACGGCGAGGAATCGTAATTTCGCCGTTCTTGGTTGTACGTGCCGAGAAGCAGGCAGATAAAAAATTTCCGCTAAAAACAAGCTGTATCTTCGTACGGCAGCTCCTTCTCTCTCTTTCCTTCCGAAAGAGCAAAGACGAAGATAACTGTTAAAAAAAAAAAAAAACAGTCCGTTACGAATAATATTTCTTTTTACAACCGATCGTTTTATCGCGTCTCCTTTATGACTTCAGCTATACATAGAGGAGTATCAGCGCAACTTCATTATCGTATCGCGCGTCTTTATCGCATTGTATTTAAAAGTTTTACATATCTACTCCGTTGCGCTGGTCATGCACGCGGCCTACGACTCTCGATTCTTTTTCCTTTCTTAAGTTCGTCGTGCGGTGCTATTAACGTCACGAAGTAAATCAAATACGTCACGTCTCGGCAAGCCGATAAAGAGTGACTTTGTCGGCTAAAAACCCGGTTTTACGTAACGCGAAAAGGTTTCGACATTTCCGTTGGCGAAAAACAAGGATTCCATTGCAATAATTTCAATTAAGACTTCCTAAATTATAAAGACTCTAATTTGTTATCCGTCAATGTTCCCTGGCCCGAAGTATTTTCTCCTGATATCGTATGCGCGTATTGCGCGAGTCGCACGCGTCGCACCGTCGGTTGTTCCACGGCGTTGATCGACGGGCAACAGTGCCTCGGCGATCCGCTCGTGCGTGTTGGTCGCAATTGGCTAAAATTGCCCGGTCGTGCCGCAATTCTATGCTGCAATACTATCAATTCCGCATCGATCGGCGGCTCGATCCCCCCCGGCATAGGAGGTCGCCGCGACGCGACGCGACGCGACGCGTCCGAAGAATCCAACGGTGAAATTCGCGCTGGCTCGCGAGAACAGTCCTTGAGAGATGCGCATAGAAATCGAAACGCGCGCGCGCGTGATCGCGCAACCGCGGGATATCTTAATTGCTACCCGCATACGTATACGGACGGGGCGGGGGTGGAGCGGCCGCGGACATGGCGCACAATGGTGCGGCCGTGCAATCCCTGTAACTAAATTATCAGTACGTGTTTAATTAAGCGCGGGGCAGCGCGCGCGGCTCGTGCAACGCTGCTCCCGGCCAAGGTCGGCCCCGCAGCCGTGGCGAAATAATTGGCGAACCGACCGTGCCTCGGGAACGACGATGCCTCGGATATAATCGCCGTTGGGAATCGCCGCCGTTCGTGGCAAGACTCTAAAGTCGGGGAAAAGTGGACGACAGAGGCGTAGCGGCGCGTTAAGGAACCCCACGAAACTTGCAATTCCCAGCGAGTAAAAAGAGAAGTACGCGCGCGCGCGAAAAGAGAAAGAGAAACGCGCAATATCGCCTTTTATTTCCACGAGCTTGAACGGATACCTCGTTATCGCCCCGTGGCCGATCTCGTCATTTGAAAAATCCATCGAGCTGCTCGAGTTGCTCGATTGCTGTGGTAATGACGCTGAATTATTCAGACAATTTACAGCGCGTAGTGAATAATTACTATTTGCATGAATTATTTATAAACAGTTATGTGACACATACTTTGTAACGATGCTGCAGAACATCGTTAATGCCGTTTGCGATAATCGACCGGCAAACGGCACGGTCGGAACAAAAACGCCAACAGTCTATTTGTGAAATAATCGTCGTTCCCATGTTAAACGGCAATTAATTCGATTTCCATGAATTTCGCGTTTAACAATTATCCACTTTAAATCCCGATTCCACTTTGGAGCGAAAAATTACCATGAATATGAATTATGCGCGTTACCGATCGCCGAACGCTCATCGTGCAACACGTACCGCTTTAATATTAAAAGAAATCATGCTTCGCGCTCCCGTGGGTTGTTTTCCCATTGTAACACACTGAATTGCGCGATATGTAATTTTCAAGTGGTAATCGAGGCGTCACGATCGCGAGCAACACTTGGACGAGGCGCTCCGGATAAAACGCGATCCACGTACTTTGTTTACCGGCGATAGGGAATTTATTTTCCCTTTGTCATTCACTTATCAGCTATTTATCGTTAATCGTTGTGTCACCGTGTCAGGGACGATAATTTATGTGGCTATTAAACGCGAGGCGTGTGTAGAAGGTGCGCTTTTTCACAGGCCGGCCGGCAGACCTAAAAAAAAACCTGTCAATGACGTGAATGGCAAACGTAGTTTCTGCGTGCTAAATAAGTAGCAGTCAAGTTCTCTCTCTCTCTCTCTTGTTTTTCCCCTCCCTCGCCACGTCGAACGGAACATAACTCGCAAAGTGTCGATTATGCGTGTCGTTATCAATTTCCATATCGCCGGGTGATCGAGTCACCACTAGGAAGCACGGCGGAGGCAAATCCAGGCGCGATTCGCACGCGGGAAGAGAACCGCAGAGGCTTAGCGATGCGTGAACAAATCGCGTCGCGGCCTTCGCCGGTGGCGCACGGCTCGCGTTATATGGAGTAGGTGTGTCCTGTTTCCGCGGTGGGCAACGCCAATGTCACTGGGTCGACCAGGCGCATTCTGCACTCGCCATGAGAAACCGGCAACAATGCGCGGTGCAACAATTGCGTAACGCGATTGCATAATTGCGCTCCGCTCGAGCACGGTGCAGCGCAGCGCTGGCGCGCTCCTCCCGGATCGCGTGCTGCAACGATCAATAAACTCGTGGCGCACGTTTGTACGCGTCTAGGAGCCGTGCAACAGACGTCGATTCATCGCGCCGATTGTTCATACAATTGTAAAAAAAAAAAATCGAGCTCGTCCTCTCTCTTTCTCTCATCGATGAAAAGTACAACTATGCGAATGTAATAATACGACGATTGTTTCGCGAGTAATCATCGTCGTGAATTCACATCGTCGTCCGATCTGAAATAAAGGCGCAAGAAAAGCAGCAATTTTTTTTATCTGCACTGAAAGAAAATTCTAGCTAAAAACGGAATCGGAAAATCTTGTAGGCGTAATCAAATATTTTGGTTATTATAAATAGAACTCAATACTTTACAAGTTTTAAAGTATCTATTTATAATAACCAGAATTTCTATTATAATAACCAGAATATTTGATCACGCCTACAAGATTTTCTGATTCGTCCGTTTTTAACAGGAATTTTTTTTTATCAGTGTGCTTGCTCCGGAATCTATTTGAAGCGTGACATCTTTCCACGGAATGTTCAACGACGCAAAAGACACGTTAGGTTTTCACTTTCGACGCGTGGTTTCGTGACTCGCAATTATCGGTCGACGTTGCGTCGAAATTTCTCGCCCACACTCGAGACTTCTCTTCAGGAAAACGTTTATGATTGCAGGACGTGTGATCCTGGCCGCGTGCGATACGGCAGACCGAATATCTAAATAGCGAATGTGCATGTCCCGCGCCCACGCTCGCGAAATTCAATCTCATTAATTGACGCGAAATCCAAGCGCGAGCTCGGGAAGGGCGCGCGAGGAAAGGGAGACGGGCGAGAGAGAAGAAGCATCTTCGTCCCGCGTTTCGATACTAACGACGGTGCATTTGCAATTAGATACGGTGCACGCCGCTTCTGAGAAACGACATACCGCACCTGAGAACTCCCGCCTTAATGACGACTAACGACGGCCGGCCGTTTGTCGGATATTTTTCTATCTTTGCAATCTTACCGATGACGCGCACGGGAGACGTTGAAAATAGCGAGTCGCGGGAACGCCTTCCGGATTACATCATAAAATATGAATTTTCTTCTTTTTGTCGGTGAGAGAGGATTCTTCGCGATAAGCCCTTGCCGTGGTTACGCGCTGCTTCTAGGAAAGCTACGCGTACGAGCGTACACAGGGCCTACAGTTTTAACGCAACCGAGACGACGGCGGCAGATGACGGCTGGCCTGCCAATCGACCTGTTCGTCGAAGTTCAAACGTGAATGCTGGAGCCAAAAATAGAATAGATTCAAAAGATACGCAGGGCGCACAGTTTGGGTACAGTTCGGGCTTTCACAAATTCCTCGAAAAGATTTGGAAAATGAATAATCATTCGCTTCGTCTCAACGGGGATCTTGACCTTTTACCTGGAGGTACTTTATATGTATGAGTCTTTGAAAAAGCGACAGACGGCTCGACATGTTTGGGACACCCTGTATAGCTGAGAAGTCTAGGATAGCCTGCGGTATAAAACCTTGTTGCACTTTGAGATTTCGCGTCGCGCCTGCTGTGTTAGCGCGATCTCTCTCTCTCTCTCTCCCTTCCTCCGCTCGCAGAAATCGCGATGCTCGCTTTGGAAGACCCTGAACTACGCTGAACGCTGAAGCAAGGAGTATGGAAGCTAGAAGAATAACAGGAGCAGCGTATAAGGCGTCGTCTGATGCGGTGCATGGTGCAGAAGGACGGCGTTGCAAACGAGAGGAAGCGGGAGCGAGCGAGAGAAGAAGAGAGCGAGAGATCGAAGAAGGACGAAGAGAGCGAAAGAGCGATGTATGTGCAAGAGAGAAAGAGAGAGAGAGAGAGGGAAGCGATGAGGTGGAGGGAGAGGTACACGAGCAGCGCGGCTCGTCCTTGGACTTATATAACGAGGAAGAGACCAACAGGGAGAGGAGAAAGAGAGAAAGAGAGAAGAGGCTCGCGAAAGAGAACAAAACGCCGCGTGGATGGTGTACGCGGATTAAAAATGAAGGATAAAGGGCGACGTTGGTGGAACGCGTAGCCTGCAGTCCTGCCCAGGACAAAGGAAACCCGGAATTTTGTGGATCCTTTTAGGACGGTCAGCGCAGGTCAGAAAACTTTTAGATGCACTTTTGCCCGCACACGCCTTTTCCGCTTCCCGTCGACCTTTTCGGTGCCTGAAAATGCAGGCTATTTTTACTTCGTTTTAACCGTCAATGACACAATCACCGTTTCTCCACGGATTCCTTTTCCGTCGACACGAGCAGGTCAACATTTTTTTTTTCTAAATTTTTTCCAAGTTTCGAAAATCTAATCTTTCGGAACTTGTAAAATCTCGACTAACAGGTATACAAAATGTTTCGTCACTCCGACAAACGGTCGCGCAGATAAGATCTTTCGCAAATTTAAAGGTGATGATTTGCTTTTCATTTTCTCATTTCGTTTCTCTTTAGTCGATTTGAGTATGCATTAAAATTCACGTGATGAACGTCGTATCTAATTGACCGCAGATTATCCCGCAAGACGGACCGCCGTGCACGAGCGCGACGTCTTGAAAAGCGAGAGGAAAGCAACGGCGAGGCAACGAGGCGACGAGGTATGCGAAGAAAAGAGCAGCGAGAAGCGGGAACGAGGCGAGGAGTCGTGGCCGTGATCTCGCGGGGACCGGAATGAATGCAGAAAGGTCGTCGGTTGGGTCGCACGCCGCATCCACCGCGCCAAACTTAGACACGAGACGCTCCCGCGAGCGCGACTTTGCTCCGTGCGTGTTCGCGGCCCTGTCGCGCTTCCTTTTCCTCTCGCCCACCCAAAGTTCGTGATATTTGAATCGCTCAAAAGCCAAACTGGTTCAATTCCCCGAAATAAAAAGTAGGTAAAGAAAAGTGATTGTGAATTAATCGCACACGTTTGGCGGAAAGTCACGAAAAATCTCGAAAAAAAATGTGCTGAAATTTGAAAAATAATATCTCGAAAAATCATAATTACAAAATTTGAGGAACGTGACAATGTTCTTAGTTTTCAATTTTCAGGATTACGACTTTTTAAGGTTTTAAACGTTCACCGTATATTTAATATCAAAATTGAAAAATTTAC
This sequence comes from Tetramorium simillimum, assembly GCA_011636635.1. Taxonomy (NCBI): domain Eukaryota; kingdom Metazoa; phylum Arthropoda; class Insecta; order Hymenoptera; family Formicidae; genus Tetramorium; species Tetramorium simillimum. The sequence continues at coordinate 20,771 of VBVQ01002901.1, forward strand.
GGAATTGAATGCAATTTGGCTTTCGAGACACTCGTTTGTTATGCAGGTATGAATCTGTATCGCGCTAGATTCCTCGTGCTGAAAGTGAGCGACGTGAATCACGGGATTAATGAGCAATTTGAGCGATGTGAAACACTCGGATAATCGGAAAGTATGATGGATCAATTGTACAAAGCGCAACGCGAGCGAATTCGCGTCGCGATAAAATTGCTCGGATTGACTGGCGATCAATCCCACGCAGGAATATCAAATTCATCGAGCGAATCGTTTGATTCAACAACAGTCGATCGCGCTAATAATCACCGAATCAGATTAACTGTGCGATTTATTCTATCAATTCCACGTTCTCAAACCAATCGCTCGAAGCATCGGCCATTCAAAGCAATTTTATTTTTGATGCTAATTACCATGAATTTTCATTTAACGAAAAATTGTTTGATAACTAAATTTCTGAAATAATTCAGGTCGCAATGATAATATATTTCAAGCGCAAAGTAAATATGGATAAATAATAGCGAATTAGGTTGCTCGCACTAGTGCGCACTCACATTAAAACCGTTGTACACTGACCTAATCTGAGTGCGAAAGTGAAATGTCTTGAATAATAAAATGCCCAATAGATAAAAAAAAATAGCATAATTGCGCGATAAAATGAATTAAAGATTTCGGTTTTTAATATGTTGCTACATTTATTAAGTATTCATCCTTACGTCAATCTATGTACAATGGCTTTAATGTGCGTCTAATGTCCATTTCTACCAACGCAGATTAACTTTAATTTTGGTTTAATTTACTTTCTACCTTTTTTTAGTCCTGAGAATTAGAAAAAGATGAAAAGTTAAATCGAGATTAATCTGCAGTGTTAGAAATGGACACAACTGAATTCACTATAAGAATTCGGATTAACCTGCAACCTGCATCTCGTGCCGCTCAATCACGCCCTTCAAAAGGGGGATTCGAAATAGGCACGGGCGAGATAGGACAAAAATATCCTATTCTAACCTTGCGATCGTTTTTCCCCCCGGCGACAGGTTACTCCGTCGAGGGTGACAAAATTTTCCCGTCTCAATTCATGATCGAGGAGGGGAGGAGGGGGGGACGCCGGGCGTGCACGGCGGGAGGGTTGGAACGGCGACGACGCGGGAGGGTTAATTCGCGACGGCTTGAGGTAGGGCGCGCACGAGCGGTCGGCAGGTGTCGCCACGTCGCGAAGCGAAGCGACGA
>VBVQ01002902.1:0-21990 GCA_011636635.1 Tetramorium simillimum
GCATCCTTTTTTACCTGCTTGCAAACTTTTTTTTAATAAAATGAGCTTAAAAATGGGTCAAGACAAAGTAGTAAAAAGCAATTGTTTATCTACAATATAAAAAATATATCAAAATCAGCAAAAACTAGTGCTTTTAAAATTACTATTTTTTTCTAGATATATGATTCTTCCTCCTTCTCTTAAAAAGGAGATGTAGAGATTTAATTGTTACCGCTTTTCCGTGATGCTGATTGGTTCTTTCGCTTGACTCACTTCGTACTGCGAGAGTAGTTATTATCGCGAAAATGTGTATATTGTGATAGTTTTGACAGTTCATGCATAGATTAACATAAATTTGAGTATTTGATTAAAAATATGACGCGTAGCCAGTGGTGTTAGATCCTGTCCTCGGTAGCATTTGGTAATATGAGTGGGGGAAATGGTGGAGGACGGTCTCGTGACGCACACAAGTTACGTACCGTATAGATGTGCGCAACACAGTACGTAGCTTGTGTGCGTCACGAGACCATCCCCACTATTTCCCTCACCAAATGCTACCGAGGACAGGATCTAACTAACACTACTGCGGCGTGGCTCCGTGGTCTAAGTGAATGACTAGTAAAGACAAGGTCCGTGGTTCGATCCCGGCCAGAACTAGTCTCGCGATTTTTCCTACACGGGTTTGAAGAGATTCAGACAGAGAGTCTCTTTCGAATTCGAAGTCAATCTGCGGCTTCGTTTCTACAGCGAAAGACTCCTCGACGTTTACGGATGTTGACTCGTGTGATACAAAAATAAAAGTATCTCGTGTAGTTCACTCTCCGATCCATACCGCGTGTGGGGAATGGTGGTGCAGCGGTGTGATGCGGCAAACCGGCGAAAGCAGGCTTGGCCGCTCACCGTGCCACCGCCTCCCCCATCTTTGGAGGAAGCAAACGCTCCAAAATCTGAGATAGTCGATTGTAATAAAAGGCACTCAAATGCTGTTGCATTTCGTGTAGACTCTCAATACCATGTAAACGTAGACGCATTGGAATTTGCCGCATAAGACCGCTGCACTACTGTTTGCACACGCGGTATGGATCGCAGTGTACTACATGCGATACTTTTATTTTTGTATCACACGAGTCAACATCCGTAAACGCCGAGGAGTCTTTCGCTGTAGAAACGAAGATTGGCTTCGAATTCGAGTGTAAGGATGAACTGCTGATGGAGTAACTCGTTATCATTACCGGATAATATTATTAAAAAATTTTTATTAATACGTTTAAAATTAATTGAAAATATTTGTTTCACTTTATTAGTTTAACTTTTAACTTTTTCTAGTATAATAAAATAATACCTGAATTATGCGGGAAATGATTGCTTCTCGGTAAATTTGTATTTCCAGGAATCCGATATCGATAAACAATACCAGGATTTGGTTCTTGATACAAAACCTACAAAATAATGAAATTAGATGATGTTACTTTAAATAGATCTAAATTAGAAGAATAATTGAGTTCTATTTTTTAATTATTAAATATTATTATCAGATAATTTTTTAATTATTAAATTATTAAATTGTTAGATAATTTGTAATTATTAAATTTTAGTGCTTCGAAAGTGGAACAGTATGTAATTTAACATCATTAAACGTAGAACCTATACGATTTATGACAATGTAGCGAAAAATCAGCGGTGAAAGGGTTAAATGGAACTCGGTTGAACTCATTAACGCCCACGATTGCTAGCGCGTAACAATTGCTTCTCTGAACCGCCATTATTACGGTCGCGGGCGCGTTATAACAATGTAATAAATGTGTTTCTTATCGTATAAAATCTAAAGATAAAAATTAATTTAAATAGTAAAGATAAAAATTACTATTTTATATAATTTATATTTTAAAGTTCATTATATTACTTACCATGACATCTATAGATTCCTGTAATGGACCGGCGGCAGAAAAGCTCTCTAAATTCTGAGGACTTTGACGACGATACACAAATGTTGTTCCGGCCCCTTTGTATTCTCCAGACCAGTTGATAACATTATTTCCGTTCAACAAATAGCTACCATCTTGCAATCTAATCGCTGCAAATTTATTATTGTATTTTACTATGTATTTCTGAAATTGTAAGAAACATGTTAACTATCTATGCTGCATCTGAGATGCAAATTACAGAAATTAATAATACTGTGATAAAATTGTTTCTATTTATTGAAAAAAATAGCCAACATTATTAATTATCCTTCTTAGATTTTACAACTAGCGAGTACATTATAGTAAATATATGTATATCTTAAAAAGTTATTTGTCACAAATATACATGTATATTACAAAAATATTAGTATAATTAGAAATGAAAAAATTACGATGACCGCATTTATTTGCAAGTGAACTATTTAGTTCTATTTATAGAGTGACGATGATCTTCGACACGTCGATTGACATGGATCACGCTAAAGCTAGCAATCACGGTCGTTTAAACAAGACATGGGCGCGCACAATAGCAGTCGTTTATGCGCGAGTTTACGGTCGCGCGCGATTTATGTAATCCACGTGGCACGGGCCGGTGCATCTAATTTAGCGGGACAACGGTCCCTGTTCCAGTTACGACGCCGCGAAAGATTAGATTACGTTACAAGCGCAATCCGCAAAAGACAAATGGATTAAAGGTGACAGAAAATGCATTCGCAGAATTTAATTTCTGATTCTTAAATTAATTTTAAAATATATCCTACAATTCCTTTATAAAATATTATTTCAATTTGTAAAAAAAACGTCACATATATAATATTTTATTAATTTTATGTTTGTAAATTTTATAAATTTTATGTTAATTTATGTTTTTATGTATTCAGAAGATTAGATGCATTTAATTTCACACAAAGCAATTTCCTATCAATTTCCCTCGAATCATTCATCTTTACAGATTAAGTGAGGATAATGGGAGGCGCGATCACGTCGGCGGTAATGAAGGTTCCGACAGTATTGTTAACGATCGCAACTAATCACCCTGCTGGCGACTCATTTGCTTATCGGCGACGCAATCATTGTATAGGAGGTGCGTTACGATCTGTTATTCGCATCCTGTGAAAGGTAATCATTACATTACTTCGATCGAGCAATGAATAGATTTGAAAGGCCTCGAAGGCAGCACAATGATAATTATCTTCATATATGAATGGAGGCTCAATTTCTAATTCAAATTTTAAAAAAAGCATATCACCATCATAATTTATTACAAAATAGTGCTACGTTCTATATACTGTTTTAGACACTTTTTGTTATTTATTGATTTATGTTCTTAATGATTTATGTTTTTAAAAATGCTAACTTAATGTTAATAATTTTACAGCCAGTTTTTATTGCAGTCATTTTATGCTTTTAAAACCTTTTAAATTTAAAAAACGCTAGATTACATCTATCTGTATGTATGTCCATTAAATTTATTAACAAGAAGAAGAAAGTATATATGTGGCTTACGATTACGTTGCACGTATTTTGCACTTTTCAGAATAGTATTTTTTTAGACATAATCTTCAAAATTAAAAACTACAGCATAAATTTTACGTAATGAATTATGTAAGTTATGTATATTCTTCAATGCATTATCTTGAGTTCATTATGCTCTCTAAGAAAAAAGTTAATTGGTTTTCACAAATTCAATAGTCGTAACTGTTAATCGCGACACTTGCAATATGTCTTGTTTTATGACAGGAAATTAGTATTCTTAAAGACTCAAGAACTGAGATGTCTGATGTAATACCTAATCAGATAATTAAGTAGACGTCATTGAATTAATATTTCTTATTTGTTTTCAATCCTTGACATAAATATTTATTGCGAATACAAATTCAATATATAATTTCCTATTTTTATTAAAATAAAAAGCGTCGTTTTATTACTTTAAATAACGTTATTTTTATCTTGCAAACAGAATATTATACCTGTCATAAATTAATTTTTCGCGGACGATGTGATCATTCGCGGGATGATGATGATCGTCGGGTGCGGTCGCTATGTAACGACCACGCCATATAACGGGTTACTGTAAACAGTGCATAAACACTAAGAAATCACGGTAGGTGGAAATGCATTCCTCACAACCGGTTGCGTGCGATTTCCACGAAATCTAAAGCAATACCACTGAATTATTCTACCTGGCGCCATTCGCGCAATTAATGTTTGCATGATCGGTATCTGAACGTCAGTAAAAAGAGTTGCTAGTCATGTCCTGGACATGTAACGTCCAATCTACATTGCAAAATACACAAAGTTGCATATGCGTCGAGATCAACTCATATCCTATAATAAAAAAATTATTGTCTGCGCTTCTTTAGTATATTACTTTTTATTAAAGAAATTTTATTTTCGTTTTTGAAAGGTGGCAATTTTAGAAGATAGAGATATCTAAAAATTTTGATAAGCCTGATAATTGAAAATATACTGTTATTATAGAGGCTCTAGAACATAAAATATAACATTTCCAATGTTACTTTTTGTTAAATAAATGAAAAACGTACGCGCTGAAATGTACGATGCAAGGTTTAGCGTGGACCCAAATGAAAATAGTTCAACCATCTTAATTTATCTTCATCAATAGTCACAAATTCCCATTTCTCTTACCAAGATAGTTCTGCGTGCGTCGGAGTTCGGTCACGTTCAGTGCCAAGGCGCCACGTGGGACCACCGCCACCAGATTGTAACCCGGTTCCAAAGTCGGTTCCGTGAAAATTCCATCTATCAGATGACCACTGCCAAATCTCACGTCACACTGAAACAGTCGGTATATAACACGTGCTGTGCCAGCCAAGAATTTCGCGAGAGACAATAAATCGTGCGACTTGGTAGACTAAATTTCGCAGTCTCCGCATTCAAGATCAAAGATCCGAGCGGTCCGTTGAACGCGTGGTAAGTGATGAATGACATTCCCGCGTGCATTTCTAATTTTTCCAGATGTCAAAATGGAATCAGGCTGAATATATGCATCACGCTGATGCCAATCTGCGAAATGAATTAATAGGAAGGGCACACCCACTTTGGCCGATGCAGACGGGCAATTTACGCTTGTATGCTTGATAAAAATTTTCAATTTCCGTGCGTCAATTACGACACGCTGTGTAAGTCGCGAAATGATGCGAAAATTTTGCAAATAATAGATTTAAAAAACGGTCAGGAGCTGTAAGATATATTTTCCATAACAATGAGGCTCTTATCTCCTTATCTATCTAACCTTTCGGTTTACGACGCGATTGCGCCTCGTGTCTTTTTATTTCCAGCGGAGTTATTGTCGCGATTTTAGCCGGAGGTGATAGAGTGCAGGCGGACCGAAACGGTGGCAAATCGTCGTCTAAATTTACGTCTTGACAGCCATAATTTCGCGTCACCCTTTCCGTTCTCTGGCGCACGGACGAGCATTTTACATTTGCACGGTTACCGCACCCACTGTTTCGCTAATGCACAGAAATAAACACCGGTTGCGAATTGTCGGTCCTGGAAATTAGCACGACATTAGCATATATAAGAACACCTTTTAGACGCACGGTTCTCAAACAAATATATTAGTATACGAAGGTATAACACCTAAGAAAAAAAGGTATTTTATGTTCAAAGTGATTTTTCCTATAATCTCATATTCTAAGCTTACTACTATTTTACAGCAAACGTACCCATTCCTCTTTCAATAAAGTATAAAATACTTTTTTTTCTTTTAAATACTCTTGTTTATACAGTTTTGGTCTTGATTTCAGAGGAATCCTTTTGAGGTCAATATATGAGCAAAATCCTCTAAGATTTAGAGGATTCCACGTATATCAAAATTATTCTTTTTTTTTGTGAAAACAGAGAAAATTAGGTACAACTCGAAATAATTAAAAGAACTAAAATTTAAAAGAAAATTAGAACAGAATGTATTTTATTCGATTAATTCAAGCCTCACTCGTGATACATATTCTTTTGGAACGTCCTATGAAAAGGCGCCAAAATAGCTTAAAAGCAAAACTACATCAAGACAGAAATGTTTTTGCTTCCTCGCCAGATCGCCACGTAAGATCATCAAGGTTAATTAAGCGATCAAACGGTAGCGTGGAGATGTAAGATGCGTGATTCGACCTGAATGGCGATCAAAGTATTATCACGCATGTATGTGCCACGTGGCCCAGTTGCGGCATGTATACCGATGTACGTGAGAGAGAGAAAAAAAGTCGTTTAATCTATACCGTGAGCTTCTTCCATCAGCTTGCTAGTATCTCTGCGACGATAAATCATTTCACTTGCTCCTACGAATCATTCCCGCACTTTTCTGCTATCACTAAGTGACCTTGTTCTTTCTTTAACAGTATTATCTCTTCTTATTCCAAATTCTCTTTAAATTTTGACAAAAGGTTGTTAAACGTGTAAAAATTTTTACTTTGTTAAAATGTATTATACATGTCGAATGTACTGAAACTAATTGATTTAGTCGACGTTTTTCAAATTGAAATACTTATTTTCATAATAAGATGGAAATTAAATTGAATATAAATGTTAATGTAATATTTTATAAATTTATTGTATTTTTTCTCGACTAGGCTAAAGAAATATTTATTTTCTCTTACAATGCCATAATTACAACACATATATTACACTCTATTAGACAAGTTAGTAACTTTCATTTTACTTGTAAATTAAAAGTAATTAATGAAAATCCTCGATTTAATTCGCTCGAGTTTCTTTGACAACATGTCTCTGCATGATGTGTAAAATACAATATACATAATTCGATATAATTCGACATTTTACACGCCGCGGATCATTCTGAAAGAGTGACGGTGCTCGAATGAGGCTGACCGTTCATTTTGAACCAGGTTTAATCGGCGAACTGCACATCAAGCCGCGCCCAAACTGACACTCCTCTCTCCAATTGGATTAACTCGGGATGAATGTCAACTTGCTTGCCGTTTGTATACGCGAGATCGCACGATGTTAATTGTATGAATATCGCATGAGTGAATTTATAAATCGGCGGCGAACAATGAATGCACAGTGGCGTAGAACGTTCAATGTTCAAACCGGAATATGAAAGATAAAGATTTCATTCATCACTAAAGGAATGATATAAAGAAATGGAATATAAATATCTCTAATTTCAACCGAATATAACTTTGGCTAAAAGACACAGGGATAAAATAATTTCTTAAATATAAGAGAGCTTTTAATATAGCCCCTGTTCATTATTTATATATTATTAGCTCTTTGTTTTTACAATTGTTATACATAAATAATATAATCATTATATTAATCATTATATAATTTTAAATTTCGCTCTTTTGGAATAATATTTTGTAGTAAAAGTATTTTAGATTTTCAATTATTCATTTTTAAAGATATCTAATAATTGTAGAACCTAATAATTGTAGAAAATAATTTAAATGTAAAATATATTTATAAATATTATTAAATTTAATTAAATCCAGTTCTCAAACAAAGTAAGTGAATAAGCAATCCTTGAAAATTCATTAGATCTAAATTAGCCATCGCTTTTGCTGTTAAAAATATCCATTTCAAAAGAAGCAATTATTAAAAAATATTGCATTCAGGTGAAACAATTTCAACTAGTAAGCTAATATCATAATTTATCGAATCGCATCATACATCGTAAATAATAACGAATGAACCATAATTCTGTCGAGTTTACGTATATACGTGTGTAGCTCTTCATGTAACACCTCGGCCACATTAGGTGTTTACACAGCGATAAAATACGGGCGTGTGTACACTCTGTATATCACCGTAACGCATGAACATGCGATTAAGAGAGAACCATTTTCTTTGTGAACGGTTAAATAATTTCCTAGGTTTCCTTAGAATTTCCTAATTCTCCGAGATTACGTTGTACGCGGGTCTCAGTCGCTTAGTTAACCGTCTTGTGTTATTTCTATGTTTGATTCATCAACTTAATGTCTAATTAATTTAAACAACAGAAAGAAACGTGACGCAATTGAAGAAATATGATACATTTTATTTTAATTTCTTATTATTTATCACAGTATGAAAGTAAGGTGAATTCTTGTATTTCCATTAATCCGCACTTAACAACGATGAGCAGTACAGTATACAGAAACAGAATTAGGAGATCCTGCACTTCGTCAGATTTCTAAGCGCCAGCTTTAGCTGGATTATGCATAATGTCATCTACAAGAGTGAAGTTGAATGAACCTAAGACAGCGTCGCGGCGCATCTTCCTTTCTACGACAATCAAGATCAACGGCGTCGAGCCGATCGTCTCGCGATGATACCTAGCATCGAATCTCTGCTTACCGCTTATTTTCGGTGTGTTATTTTCGTGGCCACTAAAGCCGTTAAATCCCCATCGCCCTAAATGCGGCGCATAATGACAAACCTGCTGCGCGTCGATGCACCACAATCTTTTTATAGTTCCGCTATTTGATCAAATGTCAAAATTTTTTTAACAGAACACTTTCTTAAATTCTTTTGTTTGCTACTTATTGTGTAAAGAAATTGTTGATGTAAAACAATTAAAAGCTCATGCTATTTCGATATTTAAAGAAAATGCAATTAATACATAAAAAATTTATAGTAAGAACACACAGTCTCTATATAGTTTGTAATGATACATGTTAGTATCGAAATTATTAAAATTGATTATCTATTTTACCGTGAAATTGTACTAGTTTAGCTCGAGACTGCATTTTAAAGACCGGAATCCAACGGTGCATAGTTGACTGAGCGGAAAAAAAATGTATTCTAAGAAATTATGCAAAAGAGATCCAGCATCGACTGTATAAGGCTGCTTATTAATAATTTGATTTATTTATAGTAAGAAATTTAGGTATCACGTTTCAAACACTATTATTTCAATCTTAATTGAATATAAATCTTGCAACTTGTTATTTTATACTTATATCCCATTGAAGTCATTCAAGTCCAAATAATTTCTCCGTTATTTATGTAACGTATTTATTCCATGTACTGTTTCGCGAGTGTCAGAAAGATTTCAACGAGACGTTTTGAATAATGGAACTTGCGATTTATTCTCTTATGCAATTAATGAAGATAAACTATAAAGTGCAAACACTTATCCATCCAATATATAAAATCTTCCGACGTAAACAAAAAGACAATAGTAACGAAGAGGTTCGCCGACAATCTTCTCGGTACCAGCCAAATAAATTCGGCTCCACTCTCGATCCGAAATCTTACGAGCCATTAAACTAAACGGATATACGGAGAAAATAAAGACGTCGTCGCGATTTGGAGGCAAACACGTTGGAGATATGCGGGGATCGGCGTAAACCTCTGGCGCCGGCGCTCCCACAATAATGAAGACGAATAGCCGCCACATAAACATGTCAAATATATCCGAATGAATGAAAACTGCAATCTTACGAGTGGACGTAAAAAATAAGACAAGCACTTCTTGAGAAAATTTCAATCAAATCTCGTTCACCATATGTTTCTATGTATGTATTCACTTTCTAATTTTTACCTCGTGACAAAACAGCTATAAGAAAGAAGCAACGTAGTGAGAGATGATTGGTCAAATTGATGTCGAATCGATATCGAGTCGATGTCTTTTGCGTCGAAAAGGCATCACGTCGACGTCGATTCGATGTCTTTTCGATCATCATTTCTCGCTGGGAATTGATGCCTAAAATTTGTGAAATTATGATAAAAATGAAATATACAAAATTACTATTATTCTTTAACTTTTAGCATAAAATTTCTTACATTAAAGAGACAAAGAACCTTCAGCTTAGAAGAATTCTTTGCCACATGTGTGAAACGAGGCAAGAGTTTCTGCGCGAGGAATAAAAATATTAATCCTCGCTTTTGAAGGAGAAGTATTTATAGAAATTTGTAAAATTTATGGCCGCTCGAAAAAAGAATTTGTAGCAACTGAGACTTGATTTCGGATCATATGGCAGGAAGTTGCACATTCTATGCTCTGATTATATTATTCTGCTATTCTAAAAATACGCACCGTCGGCAACACTTAGCCGCAGGAATGCGTTAAGCGAAACTTCCTACTCAACATTCGGCCTGTACGCAGGCATAAATTGCGGTTTCGGTAGGCCGAAACCCGATTGTGCGAATATTCAATTAATGAGGAAGTTTAATTAATTCCGACACATCTCCGCGTGTCGCCGCTCGTTTACGCTGTAAGAACGATCTTCGCACGTCCTTAAATCCTCCATAATTAGGCGCCACTGGAGCTTGAATTATGCTAATAGAACACCGTTTTACGTACAAGCCGGTCAGTCCGGTTAAAATGATGTTATGATGACGTTAGTGTACAAGGCTGATCGTTTGTTCCAATTAACATCCTGCGATACTTCCGTTTTTTTACAAGGCAAAACAGTACTCTTCTCTTTCTCACAAAATTACTTTCGTCGTTGAACGTGTTTTTCATTTCACACAAACATAGTTAATTAACATGTACGTAACACTTTGAGATCTCAATCTAACAACCGGGAATTTATACAAGAACAACGTGCAATAAAACAAACATTTTCACAGTGTATATTAAAATTTATTATATATTTATTATAATTCTGTAGAAAATATAAAATATAGAATTAGTTGTAGAATGTTTGTATTATATATTAACAGTGAAATAGGAGATAATTTGATTAATTTTTCCAAATTTTTAATTTACAAGAATATTATTATTAGAATCATGATTAATCTAAGCGTTTGTTAGTTCTTACTTTTATTTATTCATTTAATATTCAGTTTTCTCCGCTTCAAATATGAGAGTTTGCTCTTTATAAATTTCTCCGAAATTTATACTCTAACTAGCATATCTAATGACATTAACTATCGGTGCATTAACCTTCGTCTAAAATATATGCATGTATTTTAAGAGAATTTCCTCACAGCACATGTCTAGATAAAGCTACGCTCTCTTATTAAGAAATTCTTATCATCGTAAAATGAAGACTCTGTTACCGTGTAACACTTTTTTTATTATCTCGTCGACGGAAGTCTCACTGTCGACCAAAAAAGCACCGTGAGTTAAGGAAGGAAAATAGATATTGAAACTGTCTGATTTAATCTGTCTTGAAAATCAATAAACCTAGGAAATAAATTCTAAAAAAATTTTTGTAAACTTGTCTCTGTGTGAATTTTTTTATTATAAATATTATATATTCTGATAAAATATTTTATCATAGTTATCAAAACTGATTATTAATATAATAAAAAAAATATTAAAAATGAGACTTTCATATATATAAGTAAATATTTAATTCCAAACAAGAATAAAATTTATTAAAGTCTCGGTCACATAATGGTCAGTGAACTTCTTCACCTTTCACATTTTTTGCCTCCATTTCGAGTTCATTGAATTTCATCTGTTAGAATGTCATCCTTTCGATGGAAATTAAACTTCTGCGAATTGTAACGCAAAAATTTTCATCCATTACCTTTCCGTTTCTAAGAAGAAATTGTTCGATCGACCCCCAGTGATCGGGACTGGTGTCTCGATGTTCGTGACATGTGCCGGAACATATTTACGAACAATTTCGCCCACGTTTGATATATGAGTTTGACATTGAGGCTGCAACCGGACGGCCGCCTTAATGGCGCGGTAAATCACACGTCAATATATGTTAGTCGCGTTGCGCTTATGCCTTACCGTTAAAGATAGCAGCAAAAAGGGAAGGACGAGTGGCTGCATCTTGACGGATTTTCGCTCTTGCGGTCTCACTATCGACGCATTTCGCTACAGCTTCCGGTGGGACGGTGTACACTTTTCTTTCCGCACTGCACGTTTAATCTTACGTCATTTTTCACTGTTTTAAATGTTGCTTGATGCGGTAGATTTCTCGTCGACTAGAAGTGTTCAGCCATCAAAATTGTTAAATTGTGAAAAAATTATGTCCTTATTAAAATATTGTATTAATATCAAATTTTGTTAATATATTATATGGATATTTAAAAGAATACGATAAATTGTAGTATTTCTAATGCTAGTATTTTGGATAACTTACAGAAGTTATATTTTTTAAATTAAATTTTCTCAACTAAACTTTTTTTAATTTTTTGTTTTAATTAATTTCTGACGATAGTTTATTCAACAGCAATATTGTAATGGAAGATTAAAAATTAAAATGATATTGTTTTAGAATGTAACAGTAGAAAATGTAGATTATACTTTGAATCTCTCTCAGTTGATAAATGTATGTGATTAATAATATCGCAGATTCCGCGACATAATTTTATATCTATTTATGCAATTATGTCGTGGAATCTGTGATATGATCGAATCTTTAAGTTATTTATGTGATATTTCGCGAACAGTGACGATAACAGTATTATCATTGTAACATTCCAAAGATAAAACCTCATGAACATCGGCTCGAATCGCGTGGAATGCAATTACATCATCGTCTCTATAAAGTTCCGACGATTCGCAATTTTACGAGAGCTTGATTGAACCCCAGCAAATTCATCGTTGCGTTAAATGATATTGCTTGATGAAATGTGAATTAAATAACGGACTTATTACACGTATCTCAAATTTGCTCATAATTATTTTTTACTTATACCTTTTGTCATGCTTTTTATAAAAATGAAACTCAAAGATGCTTTAAACAGTAAAACTGTACTTAAAAATATATGTTATAAATTTGCCAAATATGATAGAAAAATTAAAAACAATATTTACATGTAGTTATTAATATTTTTTTAACAAATTCAAACGTAGATATTTAATAATTTAAATAAATAGTATAAATTTTAGTAAAATGATAGAAATTGAGAAAGTGTAACAGACTATATGATATTCAATAGTAAAATACGACTTGCCATTTATTTAATTAATAGCCCGCGAATTAATTATCAATACAAGTTGTTTGCGCTTAAATGACGTTTGACATTCAAATCAAATGTTGTAGCGTGACGCTGGAGAAGCTAGCCAAGGCGAAGGAAATTGGATATTAGAGAAGTCATCGGCTGGCGTGCATGTGAGTGCATATGCACGTATAATGTTTTCATGCTCCAGTTGCTAGTGAGCGTTAGACAAGAACTTATATTACTCGTACGTCGACCTGTCGAAGGTGGAGTAGCCCGAAGCTAGAATTATCCGCAGATTACACATACCAGAAAGATTTGACGCATTTCATTATATTTTTCGATACATTAAAATCACGATTAAGATTATATTCAAGTTTTCTATCTTTGAATAGTGCCTTTTGTTTGAGTGTGTGTATGTGTCTTAAGATAAGATCGATTTATGCGATATTCTACCATCGAAATTAATCAATGAACCAGGAGAATTTCAGACCCGCGGTGGATTACAAACGGATTGTAAATTTCGATCGCTCGCAAATGGAAAACGTCTGCTCCGCGGGATAAATTGCCGACAAAGACCGCGCAAAGTCGCGTCGCCAATTATACGAGTGCGCTTGCATAATCGAACACGATAAATTTGCCGCAGTCGAGTGCGCCGGTTCGAAGTACCGAAGAATTTTTGCGGGAAACAGAACTCGCGCGCGCAAAGCGGACAGTGAGCATTGCACCCGCAACAGCCGTTGAATATTCTGAAATGCGATAGTTCCTCGTGATAATGTCATTGCACCGGTGAACTGTCGCGTAACTCGACGTTACGTTGCTCGGTGACGAGCATATTTCACAATATTGAAAAAGACTGTCGACATTGTTGACACTCGAAACGGGACTGCGGCGTGCGTTATTTATGTGTACGCGACCGATGCAAATTAGCCCGCGTGATATATGATCATTAAATCGCATACGAATTGCTCATTAAGCTTACAATTATTACTGGTTCGAATGCACCTCGATTACATCGCGCACGCCTGCATGGTGAATAAACTGCGCGGGCATTATAATTTTATTAACTTTTTGAGCGGAGTAATTCACATCTCTCAGGTTGAAACTAGTTATCGTCTATATAAAATTCATAATTTTATGTATTAAAATATCGCATAGTTTGCTGAAAGCTGCAATCTATTTTACTACTGGTCATTTTATTAATATTAGTATTGCATATATTATAGTATTAGTATTGCATATATATTATAATTTATGTAATAAATAGTATAAAAGTAGTAATTATTTACTGATATTCTGCATGTAATAAATTTATCTATTTTATTGGAATATATTCTGAAAATATAATTTCTTGAAAGATTTTACTTTTGTGTTATTAAAAGCTTACATAATCTTTTTTTATATCTGTGCACAATATAACAAATAAATTAATTTTATATTTTTACATGCATACTGAAAAGATCATGCGGTCATTCAACGTACATGTAAGAGCCCTTGTTACGGGCTAGAAAATTATTTGCGTGCGTTTCCGTGTGTATGTTTTCTATCGGGCCACTGTTTATTGGGAGTCTTACTTTATTGCAGAGAAAACACGTCGCATCGCGGCGAGATGGAGCATTTGAGGGAATCTTACGCAAGTCGCGATGTACCGTTTATTTTTACGATTATCGAACCCCGTCGGCATTACCGCACTATAAATACACGTTTGCAAAAGGCGAACCTGTGAACAAGCCTGCGAACAAGGAGTCATTTTCGACCGAGTGGAACGTAACTAATCACAGTTTTGCGCGTTGCATATTTTTGATCCCGGCTTCGTTATACCGGCTACATTTGCAATTATACCTGCTACGATAATTACATGAACGGAATTGGGCGTATTATTCAAGTCATAATTGCCAAATTGCGCAAATTAATTTTATTTAATGTTTATTATAACTGATTATTACATAAAACGTCTAAGATGTTATGCATTCTTTTAACATTCATGCAAGTTACTAATGAAATAAAATTATTTTTATTTAATCAGATTTATATGAAGTTATGTTAATTATTATTTGTGAAAATAATCGAATTACTTCCTAATTTTATATAGTGACAACTTCATAAGGAAATCTTTTATGTATAATTTTAAATCTTAAAAATATTATATTGTTAATTTTATTTAAATATATTTGATGAGATAATTACATTTTATACACCTGCAGTGTATTAAATTACAAACGAATATTACGTGAAATCGTGATCATTGGGACTACTTGACTGACCTGTTGCACCGAGTTTGCGGACAATATGTGAAATTGTTGACAGAGAATAAACACATTAACCAGACACGGCTAATATCAACTCACATATCTATCACAGAATACGTATCTCATTTGCAAATTTGCCGAGTAAATTATTATCACATCGAAGAGGTTCATCTCGATTAATCGCACTGTAATTACACAATTATCCCGAACGCGTAATGCTCAGTTCGTAAGCTAATAGACTTATCGCCAATTAATTCACCAGCTGGTTGATTCGTCAACGCCACCGATCGACAAACGAAACATTGTTCGTCAGTGTTGCAATTGCAAAATATCTTTGTGGAATGGCTGCATGGGAGTTCATATCCAGAATTTTGTTTCTCCGATAATTTCGTTTCTCGATATTATTATCTCGCGTGTAAATCTAAACGTATGTAGAGTGCAAGAGGTGCATATTGCAGGCTAGTGAGCAGATCCGAGAGCCGAGTTTCTCTGTCAGAGGTGTTGTTTCGTACTGACGGCTCCTGTCGGTGGAGGACCGATTTTATACGCCCGCGTGGAGTCGCGGAACTGAGCTTTGGGCGCCTCCGCCACAGCGCGTCACCTGGTAATGAAATACGAAGACGTTATTTTAATACATGCAAATGCGCTTTTCTTCATTTCGTGACGCAAATCTTTAAATAACGCTGAAGGAGAGTTTGACAAAAATTAATTAAAAGATCTGTTATGTTTATTGATCTAATTGGAGAACGACCAAAATTCAAAAATATGAGAAGAATCAATATTCTGTATTGATATTTTCAAAGTATACAGCTTTTTTAGTTTGTAACATACATAGAATTTATTCACAAAATTAATTAATTTTTTCAACAAAAAATTTATTTAAATCACGTTTCCTTAAAATTTGAATATTTTGTTGAACCTGAAATTAATTAATTTAAATTTTTTTGCAATTAAACTATTATTATACTTTTATTCTTTAAAAGTCTAAAGTATTATTTAAAATGCGAAAATAAATTTTAAAGCATTCAATAAAATGGAGCGTTAATAATTCGATACACTTAATCTAAAGATATAATCAGAGATACATGATTTATGATATTACGTGATATTATAATTATAGCGAAGCCAATTTCTTTCCGGAGTCTTATGTTTCTTGGAAAGTGTAGACTGAGATCAAGGATGACGAGATTTCGAACAAATATATGACAAAGGTGGAACCTGACTGGCTTCTGCACTAAAAGAGAACGAAGAATATTCCTGGTGCATCGCGGTCGTACATCAAATCTCGCTGCTGCGAAACATCAGTATGATTCATGATTGGCTAACCGTTCACTATTAGAATCTTATAAAAGACAAATATCTTCTTAGATGCAAATATATTTGCGTATATATTACTGATATATTCCTGGAAATGTTTCTTGAAAGATTAAAAGTCACCGATCCACGTTGAATCTCCATAAATCTACATAAATCATTTTCTAAATTCAGATGTTGGGAAAATCGCAATTAATTGTGAGAACGTACACCTTTCAACGGTTTTAAGAGGAAGCGATGACAGGGACTGACGTTGATAACCGATGGGTGACTTTCGCCGGAGCAGTTTAACATCTCGTTCTAGATGCGCTCGCATACAAGACAGCCTGTAATTAGCGGTCGGCCCGGTGGCGATCTAATACATTTCTACAAGTAAATTATCGAGTGGCGCTACGTAGATAGAATTAGCCACGTCGGTCTGTCGGCTGATATCGCTAAATTGCTGCGTTCCTAGAGCAAGGAGTGCGTCCAGACTGCATCTTGTATCATCGTCGTTCATCAGCCTCCTCTCCGCTCGCTTACGAGGTATAAATAAATATACCGGGTCACCCTCTCGATCGCGCCGTCAAAGCATAAGAAATCATTTTCGTGATAACAGAAATTGTTTTTCTTCCGCGAGACACTGTGTTGCCCGTGAAAACCCATAAGAGGAGAGTAAATAGATTTAAAGAATTTGAAACTGCAGTAAAACTAAAGTTTGACTTTAATTTGAATAAAATAAGACTAATAGTGCTAATAATATTTAATTTAATATATGAATACTTTTTTTCTGTTAAATAACGCACATGTATTTTATATTATTTTACACTGACATTAAAGGCGTCTTGAGAAATGTCTAACATTTAATAAAACTAATAATAGAAAGTAATAGAAGAAAGATATACATACACATATAATATATTTAAAGAACGTTTAAACATATTAGAAACAGGTAATCAGAGAAAGAAACAGAGTGATACAATATTTTATTACAAGCAATAGCGATTATGATAAAGTATCTGTTTAAGGTACTTGATTATAGTTATCCTAAGCGTAATGACGCTAATTAACAAGATTTAAATATTTATCAGATCCTCTCTCGACACATTCAAATGCCACGCAATGATTCGATGTAATACGGTGATTATAGCATGGCAAGTGGAGCTAATTGCACGGCTCGTATAGCTACCTGCTTTTTTGCCAACACCGCTCGCAGTGTCATTGACTCGATGACACCATTCATCGGGATCATTAACGTTGCGTCATAATTGGTCGATTCAGGCGATAGCGATCGGTGTGTGTGCTTTCAGCACCGAACAATGCAGCATCAGCCTGCGTAAGTGCTTTGATCCTTTGCGAGCGCGAGCTTTCGTTAGCTCGATGTGATACGGCAGCTCGCGGATTGACTTTAACAAGCTCGCTTCACAAGACTCAACACCACAAAATTTATTTTGAGTAGTTTGAACTTCACGCCTAAAATCAATGCCTTCTGCATCATTAGTTTTGACAATCATAAAACGTTGCGATCACCATCTTGTCTGTTCTTACCGAGACTCCTCGAATTCGCATAACTAATATCGTGCAACTTTGAGGAGGATGGAGACCCGTCACGCGGTTGCTCCAATTTTTGCGAGACGTGGAGACTGTTATTTATTAACGCGCGGAAATAAACGCGCAATTCATTCACGCTAATGGCATCTGGTACATTCATAACTTATCGGCAAAATCCGCTTCACCGCCGTTGCAATGAGCAACGGTTTAATATTAGGCGCTGATCTGCACGTCCGTGCATTCTGTTACGTAATAGGTGAGAAGAGCGAAATTTTTGCGCGAATTATTACGGCCGTCTTAACTGCGGGAACGCGAAAATTTCGCAACCACGCAACTACGATTAGTCCTTAGGTAACCCACGCCGCGTTAAATGGCTTTTTAAATACTATACGATGGAAATGTGCGCACCTCGCGATATCGCTCCGATATCACTCGGATTCATTTCTGTGTAAAATCAACGTAGCATAATGACGCCATAAATCTACGGTGAGAAACCTTAATCGAGTTTTTCTGAAAATTTTATTTGCCATTAGCACGTAACTCTCAATCTTCACTCCTAGCTGCACCTCTATTTATGATATTTATGATATTTAAAAAATTTATACATTAGGCGATGTTGCAATACAAATACTGCTAAAGGCTACGGTGCAAATAATTCAATTGCACGATATCTTTAATGCAAAAAAATTTCGTTAATGTATAATATAAATTGTGGAAGTAACATACAATACACATGTCTAGCTTTCTCTCTAATTGACGTTCCTTATCTGACCTAAATTAAATACAGATTTTTAATTTATTGGTAACACGTATACTCCTTCGTATGTTTGTTTCATCAAACTTTTACGTTTCGCGTATGAGCTAAATATCTTGCAATATAGCGTATGAACAACGGAGATGTAATTAACAAAATTAAACATAAATCAATATTTAATAGATAACAAAGAGCGCGAAATTGAGATCTCGATCGTATCTGCGTGTTCTCGTACCGAGCCTCGATTCGCGCGATACATCTTCATTCCAATCATTGATCGTGGCAGAATAAGGTCTAGCTCAGTTCTCTACCGCGCGAAAATATAGTCATAAATATCGTGGGAATTTTTAATGGCACTCTTCGGTGCTGCACATCCGATGCACATAGTGTTATAATTACTAGTACGATACTTTATGGGACATTGTGAAAGAATACCTTCCACGATCCAATCGCTTAAAAATGATTTTTTCCCCCCGGCGGGAACTCAGAGCAGCGATTGCCTTTCAATAAAACCGGCGGTTATTCATCGAGACCCCGCGATTCATGGGAATCATGCCTCATAGTAATTTTACGTTATCGCTAATGCGATGGTACACTGTGGTTAGCGTGCTATCGCTCTAGTCCGGCCCCTTCTAGCTTTTTAAATACCGCTACCTGTTCTCGTTTCATCCGCGTGGGGAATATAATTCTGCCGATGAAATGAGAAGTAGCCTTCGGCCTAATCTTAATCAGGCAATTTAGAAAACGGAAATTTGCTGATTGTACTCTTATCCGAACATTCGAGGAATTTTGAGTAACTATTAGTTTCAATTAACATAAATCGCTTGTTTTAATTAAAATGAAAAGTTATTTAAGAAAATAATGTAACTAGACATTGCACATGTAAAAAGAGGGCTACTTAAGCTTACGTTGAAAAGCTATATCTTTTCTATATTAGAAAATAATTCTACAATCTGAAAAATCTAAAATATAGATAAATAAGCAAAACATATACGTGAATTTTCTGAGATATGTGTTTAAAAATACGTTTTATTACAGTTAAAGATCTTAAAAAGAACAAAATAAATTAGCTTATTAAAAGCGATCCTTTTAACAAACGTGAAAAGAGATAATTTGAAAGATTAATGCAATCAAATGCTATCGATTGCTAACGAGCGATTAAAGCGAAATAAATTAGCTGATATTAGAATAATGGCAAAGTGAAACACGCGATCGTGAATCGCATAAGTTATTCCTCTACCCCACCCCGCCGCTCCCCCACTCGCATCTATTATTAATTCGCGACTCCCTCATAAAGATTCAGGTTCAGGAACTCACTGCGAGTCGCCTGGTGAATTATGTAGTCGGGTGCCACCGGCGCCGATATTTAAAGGCGGCTATCACGAATGGATTTACGCATAATTCCAGCGTGTAATTCCGCGCTTTTAACGAGGTAACGGTCGGACCGTGCGTCACTTTTAATCCGCCGTGTCTGGTAAATGCCTTTTAATCGTGATCTTATGTCGCGATTTGGCTCGCGTCGAAACGACGCTAATACTCTCCAACAAGCATTTTTAATGGGCTTGCCTGTCCCGTGCGCAGCTATTTTCCGCGGTTGTCCTAAAAGATTGCATTGCCTCGATACTATCGCTATCCGCTAATTAATGAACGGCAATGAACGCGCGCTCCAAAGCTGTATTTCATTGATGTTAGATACAGCAGAATTATTTTCCTTTCCAGGAAGAATATAATCTTGCATCTTATCAAAATGAAATCACCGATAGCAGTAGCACATTACAGGAGCAATGTTACAGTTGTAATATTATAATGTATGTAAATCGGTAATAGCTTCTAAGGGGAACCGATATACTTTTTTCCTAATTTGATCCTATGTAAGCGCTGTGAGCTTTCACTTCTACATTTACCTTGTTTTACTCTGTCGAGTATAGCTCCAGGTGACAAATAAATTGCATCATTGCGTCAGTGATTACACGAGGAAATTGACTGAGCCTTTCGCGGGTGGCGGAATACACAATTTCCGTTTCAGTTGGTAATATCAGCCCTTTCGAACCTCATGACTGATGCATTGGATCACAAACAATCGATAGAACGCGGGAACTGTGTTATTTGGAAAATTACTCGCGCGACTTGACCTAAGAGAGATCCGGTACGTATCGTACGATAACGGCGTATTGTTACGACGTAAAATACGGAAACCTTCCGGCAAACGCACAACTTGTCATCACAATAACGCAATACCTGCATTTGATTTTTACTCCAGTTCGGATTAGAGAAACAATTATCTCGTTAGTCGCATGCCTTATAATTTACTGCATGATGCAATTGAAGATAATTGAGATATTTATAACGGCATTCTAACTATCTGCTACAGAATTATAGATAGTGAACTTTAAAGAGATTTTACAGATCGTAAAATATAATAATATCTTCAAATCTATTTTAGAAAGGACACGCTTTATTAATCCGCATTACAATCGCAACTATTATTTTACTGTGGGATCTCATTTCTTAAAACATGCTTTGAAAAAAGCAAAATACATTTTTATTAGTTATGCCTAACTGTTTAGGAATTTTATTGTACAATATTTTTTAAGAAAGATTTTTCCTACAGAAGTAAAGTTATAATTAAAGAACTACTATTTCTTTCTAAAAAATAGAAAAAAGTGTAATTAAAGTAATTAAATGTAAAAAAATTGTTATTAAAAATTATCTTTCTAAAAAAGATTTTCTTTAACAAAGTAACAATATCATTAAGAAATATCACTCTCTTCTTAGTACCTCGAATAAGCTGGATCAAAATTTTAATTTCTTCCTTTGTTAAAAAAAAATATTCAATTTCGTCTTACAGAAAAAAGAAATTGTAGTACTCACTACGTGACTACCCACGACAGCAACGTAAGCTATCTCGGTTCAATAGTAGTCGTGTAGAAATGTTCTGCTTGCATCTGGTCGATCTGACAGACGCCGAAGAATCTTTCAGGCTGATAAATCCCACGTTTCTTTAAGAGTCCCGCCGTGACTAGCAATAAATCCAAATGATTCGTCACTAATGGCTATCAGAGCATCAGGACATCTTCCTGCGCAGATGTCCTTGCAGATCATGACGCTTTTACGACAAATATAATATAAATACTTATATGGATAAAATATTCAAGAAAAATTAAATTATCTTAGATTATAGATTTTTTTATATTTATAATCACAATCGATCTTTTTTATATATATAAACATAATAAATACATTCTATTTTTTTATACATCCAAAAGAAAGAACTTGTTATGTTCGTGATCGTTCATTCTTGTTGACATTCATAATATATTTATCATATATATATCATATATATTATATATATATACACAATGAGATATATATATATATATAT
>VBVQ01002903.1:0-21981 GCA_011636635.1 Tetramorium simillimum
ATCGATCTCTCGCGCCACGAGAGGATCATCAAAAGACCAAGACCGAGGAAATACACGCGGCGCGTTTCTCACGGGCCCGACAGGTGCTCCGGGCCCTCGCGGTTTTGCGCAACGGGGCCTGGCGAATCTTGGGCGTCCGATCGGGGCGCTCTCGACGCTCGGGATGCTCGAAAGAATCTCTATACCTGCGCGGCGGCCGAATCGAGAAATCTGGATTTATTTTTACCACAATGTACATTGACTGTGATCTCAGTTTAACTTGTATCTGTTTTATTTTATTTTTTTTTAGAACTAAACAAGATAAAGGACTAACGATAAGCTAAGCCGAGATAAAGTTAAGCTACATTGGCGGAAATTGGACATCAGACCGGGCTCGGGCTTTACTCCGAATTTATTTTTGTCCTTCGGCCGCGTCACCGTGAAATCGCCGCCGGTTAACTTCGCAGTAGGATTCCCTCGAGTTTCCCCGAAATGTGTAATGTTCGCACGAATACGGTGACGTTTGACGCACCGGCTGCTCCTCCGTCGACACCCACACGATTTTTTCTGCCGCGACGAGCCAATTTCAATCGGGGCGATAATAACCGGCTCTTTCTAGATCACAGGGATGCGGACGATCCCTCGAGATTCCGTCTCTGAGAAAATGAGTAATCCGTCCGAGTCTTCGATCAATATTCGCAATCAGTGTACGCCGCTTTATGTTTATATTTTCCGTGTAATTTAATTTCTGCGCGATAAGACGTCAATTGTACGGACTCAAAGTCGTCTCGTGGAACTCTTGAAATTCTACCTCGCGTTATCTGCGCCGCAGAATCGAACTCGGCTTGAGAAGAAATATATATATATACATATCGCGAGGGGGGTGAGTAGGTACTCTTATTGGAGCGACGACGCGCGGTGTCACATCCGATAACGCTCGATATTGCGACCTCGGTTCATCTTTGCGTTTCAGCAATATCAAAGTGCGACGCGTCAGGGATAAGTCTAGATCGGGATTAGTTCGATGAAGGAGAAAACAATTGTTCGCGTCACCGGCAATTAAAGCGACGCGTAAATTAAAATGAAGAATCGTCAATATCCGCGTAATTAAGAGACATATTCCTCGCGTATTTTCTCGCCCCGCCAGATATCCGTATCTCTTAATTCGTTCTCCTGACTCCGCAGAACAATTATTGGACGCCAGCCTGGACGCGAGTTTCGGCGAGAACTGCAACGCGAACGAGCCGCCTACGACACACGAGAATGGCACCGACATCCTCCAGGAAGGAACGTTCAGCCCGTTCAGCGGCAGCCTCGAGGACCTCGTCAACACCTTCGACGAGAAGATCACGTCTTGCTTCCGCGATTATGGCACTGACGTGGAGTCGTTGGCTCCGGTGCAGGTGCGAACGCAGGAGGAGATCATGAACGAGTGCCAGTAAGTCGTTCACACCACCATAATTGATAATTATCCTAACGAGATCTCAAAGCGTCCATTGAAGATGCGAGATTATTATCACGTGTTACATGAAGGTTAATCCCTAATGCACTGAGAGAAAAATATAATTACTGGACCCAACCACACACTGTAAACTCCTATGGGTTGCCATTGCTCCTACTCAAGATTCGGCTAATTTGACTGAAACAATGAGATAAAATTAGCGACATATTGAGTAAGCCTTACTGGCAGTCAAAATTTTACCTTCCTTTTGGTCAAAATTAATGAAATATTTAGTAGGAGCAGTGGCGATGGAATGGTTAATATGACTCAAACTGATTGTGAGTATAATTTGACATGACTATGAATTTAACAGTGTAATTTTATGAAATATATAATATTTCTACCAATAAATATGATTAACTTAACTGCAATGCATCATTATGTTAATCGTAATTATCTTTAGAAATATTATAAAATTGTGGTTGGGTCCAAAAGTAACTACATTTTTCTTTCAGTGCGCTAGAACTTTTAAAAATCACACATGAAAATATTCATTGTATACAAGAGCTTTTGTCGTCGTTAAAAACCATCTCGTTGTCGCGCGCGCATTTGACCTCATTGACGCAATTACTTTAATTAATTCTAATTAACTGTACTCGCAAGCAGTCGCGAACCTGCAAACGTGCGTGCAACCGCGGACGGTTGTTCGATTCACGAGTACCTGGTTACAAGGTATACCGGTTTCGCCGCGGTATCAACGGGAAATAAATCACGGCGTGTCGACGACGCGCAGAGTACACGCACCTGAAAATTACCGGGTAAACGCGTGCGTATTAAAATCGACGTTTACGTTTTGCGGACCTCCGCTCTCTCGCGGGTCCGTTTCTTGGCTCGAAAGTGACGATTGCCTCAGCGGAAATAATCACTTATCGCATTACCGTTAACCCGTTTTTCCTCGTCATAATACGCGCGTGATACGTAACGCGCAATAACGGGGGGGAAGCATTCCCGTCCGCTCCCGGAGAGTAGGACGCGGTCCAGTAATCTATTTCATCTTGATTACTCCTCGCCGACGACTCGCGCTCTCTCTCTTTCTCTCTTCCCGCGCCTCTCTTTCTTCGAAACGCGTCAGCAATTTCACTTAATGCTCCGTTTAATGCGATGCTGCAGCGTAGTGTAACCCAATTACGTGTACAATTTCGCAGCTCATTTATATCGGCAGCCAAAGTGTCTGGTTGGATGTAAAAATTTGTCGAAATGGACGCTTGCGTGACACAGTTTTAAATCCAAATGAATCCGGAAGATTTACTGTACACGTATCAACGTGTTAATCGGGTGACTTTGTTATTTCAGACGAATGTATCCTAAAACAAAAGTTAAAAAAATTGATAGAAAATACCTAGAATCTGTTCTTATACTCGCGATGATATTCGACAAGCAATCGATTTCCCAATGGAAGAAGTGTGTCGACACAGTTAGTATACTCTCTACGCGATGTTTGCGGCACACGTTGCAGCTTTCTCTCCAAAGTAGCCGCAGCGTCGCCGCTCCCTCACCAAAAAAAGTGCATCTCCATTGTATGATTCGTATATGAACGTTTCCTTTTAATACAGTTGCCAAGATCGATTGGCGACAAACCTATCATCTCGGACCTATTTTCTCTATTTGCGAGATGTTAATATTGATTTATTAATTTGAAATAAAGCGTAGATAAAAGATGTTAAATCATATGTATTATTTTGATGAAAGTAATTAGATGCTTATTTTAGATGCTTTATAGAATGCTTAGATGCTAATTAGTAATTAGATTCGGGATATGAATTTGCTATCTTTTCAATTTGATGTTACAGAATCGAAAGGAGATTCGATTGTCTTGAAATTGACTGTTAAAAATTATCGTTTACTTTTCTGATAATAATACACAATGCTTAGTGAGACTTCATTTGGCATAAAATTTTCTAAATCTGTTTCCTTATCCGTAGCACAACAAACGTATACATTTAGTAAAGTACGGTGAGATCTTTTCAAGGCAACCTTGACGGATATCTCCGGTGAGACATGTTGACGTAGGCATGATTCGCGCTGCGCCACAGACGTAAGTTTGACCGCAGATATACCCGAGATATGACGTAATTTCTGATTGAAAAAGTAACCGGTCATTTTCCAAATTCCTTCAGTTCCAGTAAAACTGGTAATTTTGGGATATTAACAAGATCTCACGAATAAATCGAACCACCAGAACGTATGGACGTTAAATATCTATATAGTGCGCACTGTGTAACGTTTCCCGAGCTTATGGTCAGCTTTGCGGATTTTGAAGGGGTCGAGGTTTCACGCTACGATAGACGATCCCGGCAAATATTTTAGTCGCAGAGTGCAAATTACAGTCGCGACACGCTCACGGGCGGGAGGCAAGGCTGCACGTCCTAACGAGCATAACCGAGCGGCAGCAGGTGAAACTCAACGAAGCGCGAAATTGTCTCTTCTTCCGCGCGCAGCCACGCACAAAGCTGTTAAATCTACATTGGATCATTCGCCTCATCATCCGCCCTTGTGGGCGACGGTATTGCGCGATTTTCGATCGGTTCGTTAATTTCTTGCGCGACGCGAGTGCGAGGTAATTTTCGCAGATGCGCTAGATTTTTTTCTCTTCAAATATTCCCTGCGCGACACTCTTTGTCCACCGACGAAACAGAACATTGTATACATTTTTCATGGAACTGTAAGAGGATATTGAGAATGCAGCTGTTCAGAAATTTATGATCGCGAAGAGGATTCACGGAAAGAAAAGCATCGCGGCTCAGAAGTATTTCTGAAGAGATTGCGATAAATGAAAGAAGAATCGCTCTAATAACAAACGGGTTTCTCTTTCCTCTCCCGCCCATCCTTCTTTTCTCTCCTGGCGAGAAAGAAGCCTGTCCCTTTATGGTTCGCGGTCCCTCCGGAACGGACGACTCAAATGCCATTGATCGGTTTTACGGGCGGCGTTGCGAAAGGGCATTCGGCGAGGGTGGCATTATTCAAATGGCACGTCCTCTCCATTCTGATGACTAATAAGGTCATCGACCCGATTGCGATCGCGACAAAAGCCGCGGTAGCGATGCGAGCGCACGCATCCTCCGCCGTCGCGTATTACGCTGCTCGTCGCGATCCAACGCGTTTAAAACGCAGTTTCCACGTAATTTTCCAGCCGCACTTTCTAGCGCGAGGCTGAACGCGACGCCCCAAGTACTGACCGCGCCGGAAACGCGTGTCGGACGGAGATTAAATACGTCTATCCCGTTGATGATCTGCACGTAACACCGATCATCATCGCGTGCGACCGATATGCGATTACGAGCTTCTCGGAAAAAACTGACTTTATGAAATAGAAAGTGGAAAAGTTTAATAGATAAAGCGCTTTAAGCTAATCGCTTTGTTACCAAAATTACAAAATTTATTAAAAGTCGATCGATTTGATTTTCAGTTTCAAAGAATTTTATATAGAGTCTTATATGGAGATCGATATATATTTTTTCCAGGATATATTTGATTATTAATTAATAAATTATTAAATATTAATTATTCAAAATTAATGTTTTCTTTCTCTTGGTTTGTTGTTAATTGACTCGCGTTAGATTTCTGTCGTCTGATAAATGAAAATAAGTCGTTTCCCTTATTGCTATTACGTCTCGTGAGTGTTTTGATACTGACGAAAACGCGTGGCATGAAAATTTAATCTCTGTTTTGCTCCTTCGTTCGTATCGAGCTACACCACCCTCCAAACAGAGGGCGAACGTCAATATCGGCGCGCATGCGCCTCGGGGTGGCGACGGCCACATCCACGGGATGTTACGGGGGTGAATTTATACGTGGAGGCTATAAAACAATATGTCGGATTTTAATTAAGGAGGAATTTCTAATTCTCTTAATGTTCTCACTCCCTCGCTTTCTCCCCTCTCTCCATTGTACGGATTTTGTGGGAAGCGAGCGAATTTGAAAGAATCGATAGGAGAGCTGCTTGTGTAAAATTGCGAAATCCCCATTTTTCATTGGGATTACGCTGATTTTACAATCGCTGAGCTTCCTTTTATCCTCTCGTGTCTGCTTGTGATTTTTGAGCGAGCGCTCGGAAAGAAAAAAAAAAGGGTAAATTAGCTTGGCGGAGGCTTCGTACGTACCGCGATATAAAATGTCCGGCCTTTCCGATGCGAACAACGTGTGCGCTGAAGATAAAGCCACTTTACATTAATCAGAGACTCAAGTGGACTGAGTTGACCTCGATTTATTAACCCACGGCATCAGATGGTCGATCAATGCGTTGACTCTCTCTCTCTCTCTCTCTAATATCCATTGCAGTCATTTTTCTGTTTCCACAAATATAAGTACATACAGACACATGTAAAACAAATATCTAGATCGAAATATCTAATCTTCCCAACATAATATAGATTTTAATTATTTTGTTTGCTAAAAATATTACATTTCTTCGCGCGATTCTTTTCACAAGAATTAAAATTTTCCAACTTGTACGTGTTTTGAATCTAAGAAATTTATGTGAAAAAATTGATTTGAACTTTCTGAGAAATATTGATTCATAGAAAAATAAGAAATCTCGAGCTTCTTAGCGATTTTATTTAATATTCGAAGAAAGTGTGAAGAGGATTCGTGAAAGATGAATATTTCAACTTATAAAAACTGAGATATTTTAAGACAGAGCTTTGGAATGACTTTTTAAAGCATGTGGCTTTCGTCACCCATTGACGGCAAGAGAGGTCGCAGGACATTCGAGGGAAAAGAAATGAGCAACTGATCGGTACTTCGATTCGCCTGAGGATATTACAGGCCTGAATGCCATTTTTGCTGCTCGGCTCCCACGAGATATATTGTTCGCAAATTTGCGCCGCGAGGGGTCTTCGTTCCGGGGCGGCCGTTCTTCGCATGAAAAATCACTTCCTCCAGATAAACGGCACGTCGTTGACTTACGTTTTGTATGTACACGATTAAATGTCTTATCTATGCAGTGCGTACACGCATACAATGCGTAACGCAGGAAACGCCCACAGCCCGCAGTGATTCACGCGGCGTCCTAGAAAGTCCGTCGCTCTCATCACCGTAGTGCGTCCTAAATGTGTCCTAATGGCGATGCTCACACTGGTATTATATAAAATGATATAAACACCCGCAGGTATTAAAAGACGATTCCCGAGTGAGAAACTTGTCTCTTTCTCTCGTCAGCTAAATATAGGTTGTTCCAAATGCGTGTTTTTACATTGTAGTACAACACACGTGGGCATGACTCAATATCGCGGCATTATATCATCCTCGTAGGAACATCTGCATTTATTGATCGCGCATTACACATCGTGCTCTCGTAAATTGTGTCCTTCGTGCTAAAATTACTCGACATCTCTGTCATACGTTCTCATTAACCTTTAGATGGATACCGGAAACTATTGTGACATCTCTATGAGCAAACATTTTCTTTACCCACCTGTAAAGAGTACAGTAAAGAGTAAAAGGATATATAGAGAGAAAGAAAGAGAGATTAAAAATTGTATTTTTAATATTAACAGAACAAAAATATATTTAAAGCATTAGGAAAAAAGAATTGAAATAAAATAAAGATTAAAGGATATTTCGCGGAAATATCTCATTATTTTAATGTTAATAAAATGATTAACAATATTATATAATCCGATTAAAGCTTTGAAACTAAAATGGAAACTAAAATGGAAAAATATCTTTTCGCACCTGTTTAAGAAAATTGCATGGGCTTATTTCTGTCGTAAAAAATCTTTCTGCAAAAATTTTCACATAACATGAAAATTAAAAAGATAATCCTGTGAACGCGGTATCTAATCATTCAGTAGATAAGCCAAAAAAACCAATGACACATAAATTTAAAGCATCTTGACTTCCTCGACGAGAGAATGGTGTGGAGGATATGAGTCATTTGTTAAGAAATTCTGCATCTATTTACATGTACATAAGCAATTGCTAAGATCAAGCAAGCGATTGACTCTTAGCAGACTCTAAAAGATCTTTTGTGTCTCAATGACCGTATTTGTTCAATATTGAATCTTTCCAGGATGTGGTGGACGATCACCGGAACTTTCGGGAATATATTACCCATCGACTGGAGCAAATCCTACGCACGGAAAATGCATATGCCCGCTTTAAATCTAAACGAAGCACCCGCTCCGACGGAGAGGTAGATACGTTTCAGTTTCTTGCGCGTTTAATTATTTATCACAAGTATAAATTACTTGTCGAAAGTTTACTTTGCAACGATTATGCATTTTGAAAATCAAATTTTCTCGAAACTATTGTCTATCGTAAATTTCATTTTCTCACGTCACCAGTGCTTGTAAATTCAATGCTTTCGTTTTTTGTTCGCTGTAGACCCGAGCTAGAGGATTTGAGTAGCGAAGACGAGGCAGTTGCCACAGATTTGGACATGCATGCTTTAATCTTATCTAGCAGTACCGATACTCACAGTCCAGAAGAACCGCTGAAGACCGCCGAGGAAGTTCTTCGCGAAATAGATGACATAATGCAGGTACAATCTCGGCGCAATAAAGTATCTTTGTCGATGCAGTAATGATTAAACGAATGATTAATGACTTTGTATCCTGTCGCCGTAGGAAAGTCCGTCAATGGAAAGATCACCGGATTCAGAAGGTTCTTTATTGGACAGCGATGAGGCTTTGGAAAGAAGTAGAGAAGTACTTGGATCACCACTTCACGAAAAGAGTATGTTTTGAAACACTAATTACATAACATAAAGATATTCATCTGTATATTAAACAATATACAGATAAATTAAGTTTTGAAATAAAGATATATGTATGTCATAAAACGTTAAATGTATTTTTAGAATTAAAGCAGCTTTCCTCCAGCCAACTGACTGAACTTTTCGGAGAAATGGAATCCTTGGTTGCGGCTTTGAGCGAAACATTGATCGCCGAGCTTGCGCTTCGGGACGAGTTAGAATACGAAAAAGAACTCAAAA
Source organism: Tetramorium simillimum (assembly GCA_011636635.1). NCBI lineage: Eukaryota > Metazoa > Arthropoda > Insecta > Hymenoptera > Formicidae > Tetramorium > Tetramorium simillimum. Next base: position 8,415 of record VBVQ01002903.1, read on the forward strand.
ACCAGTTTATCTCTTTACTGTTGGCTGTGCAAAATCGACGTAGGCAGCATCATGTTACAAAGAAGAGAAATCAAATGCAGAATGGTACCAGTCCGTTGCCGCAACATAGGTCTTTGCAAGAGCCGAAGGTAATATACCGTTAACATTACGCATTTACCTATAATTAAATATTCTACATCATATCGGCTATTGAATTACGAATACTTTTACAGAAAATAAATTTCCAATGAAAAATAATTTTTAGCTTAATTGTACAATTTAGAGAGAGATAAAATGATACAATTATCATTCTTACAGTACCTGACGACCGTTATTCCATATCATACAGACAGTGGTCCGCCAGACAATCAAGCCTTGCAAGTACTCATCAAAAGTAAGTGTTTATGAACATAGTTTTATATAATTAACTAATTACATGTATTAATATATTTATTTTTGCAGTATTAAAAGCCATTAGCGAGGACAGCCCGACAGTACCTACTTTGCTAACAGATTATATACTCAAAGGTGATTAGATTTTCAATTCAATTTTACTAAACCCTATTCACTATAAATATTAATAATTGTTCAACTTAAATTATAAACAATATATAAACATTTCTAATTATTAATAATAGTTTTTAAAAAGTATTTACAGCAAGTTTAAAAGTATTAAAATTACTGTTTTGGTTTCAGTGTTATGTCCGACTTAAAGCAGAATATGTGGAAAAGAAAAATGAAATGTCAACAAAATATCATGTGCTCTCTTCTTCTTGCCAGTACGCTTTCAGCCGTCATTGTGCCGCATGTTATTGCGTAACTAGCTTATAAGTTGTACTTCAGTCACACTCGATTACTGTATTGGCTGTAGAAATAGATAAGGTCTCCGATATTCTATCTAGTCTTAATTTATATATATTACGATATGTATATTATTTGCTTAAAGTATCGTAAGTATATTTTTAATAACTCGCGTAACATATATTATTGACTCGCGTAAATCGTCATTTTCTTACGATTTTCATATTTATATTGTACCATGACTCGCACATCAATTCAGTTTTGTATTTTTTTCTTGTACATAAAAATCCCGAGGGAAAGCTTTCATGCAGAGTCATCACAAAGACAGCACAGAGCTCCTTATATAGGGTCTTACAAATCGCTACTTGTGTAGATCGGTTTCTATTTAAGGAATTCGAATTAGTGTACATTGTTGTAATGCTAGCTAGTATCTAGAGATACTTCATTCACCGATATATCAGCTCAAAGAATGAAAATCTTGCAGTGACGGTTAAATCACTTGCCCCACCATACGATAATGTAATTATTCTTACTCAACACGCAAAAGTTCAGGACACTGTGTTTGTTAAAGTAAAAAAAAAAAAAAAAAAATAAATTAAACGACCTCATTGCTCTCGGATATAATTTTTTGTTAACTCAGTTGTATCGTTATTTGTGTCCTTATACCTCGATTCCTCCATCGTGATTTTTCATTTATTTACAAACGTATATTTTAGAATATAATAAATATATATATATGTATTGCGCAGATATTATACTTTATTATTAGAAAAAAATATATTCAGTTTGATATTACTATTAAGTACGATTACAATTATATAAAAATTTTAAAGATTAGCCTTTACAACATCGTACAGGACATTGCGGGGCTAAACAGCTAGGTTGATAGCAACAGTCTGAACCTCGACGATACCATTTGAACGTCTAAAAGTAAATTATATAATTGTACGGAGTATCTACTTTAGGATACAATGTATATCCAAAATTTATGTGGTACAATTATACAGATCCATAATAAAAATCTTGCTGGCTTGCTTCAAAGGATTAAACTCATTGAAAGAATATATACATACACCCTGTTGAACATAGCTCCGGCCAGGATTAACGTGTATTAATTCCAAACCGACATCACGTATATTAGAAACTTTAGTAATTGATGCACTCGAGGTATAAGTAATCAGAGGCCTTTTTACAGGAAATGTCCACGCCGGTTTACATTCATCAGGGCTCTTAACATACCATGCATCAGGATCGTATCTACGATCGTATTTAACGCATATCGGTTTCCTCTCGCTACGTCTGCAATTAATTAAAGCGTTTCCTTTATTTCTTTTCAATCCTAATCGAATTTTCTTAAGGCCAACAATTCAATTTGAGCATTTATCTCCGAATGAAAAATGCATGTTTTCCTCACAAACAATCCATCTTCGCAAAGAGACACTTTAAACGTCGTAACTCTTGGCCGGCACTACACGTTCTGTTAGAGAACCCCCAATTTCCAAGCGCTTCTGCCACACCGGTACCATAGCCTCTGGAAAACTCGTACGTGCACGGCATCATCGCCATTGCCATTTTTTTCCGAATAAATACTTGTCAATTTTGTAAAAATATCATGTATAAATATATCGCTCTACAAGGAGGTAAACAGATTCAATGGCCGTTTGAACTATGAAGTTTGTTGATGTGCAACCTTTGAACTTCTTTTTAAACAGTTGCACAAGTCTTCGCAGATACGGTAGAGCTTATATACGCTCTATATGGCAGAGACACACAACGTAAAATTCAAATACATCATACAAATCAATGAATTTGGTAAACAATATAATGTATCAGAAATATAATTTGATTCTTACAATGAATGTATCTTTATTTTAATCTAAAACAGTAATAACATAATGCAGAAGGATATATGTATATACATATGTATGTGTATATATATACATATATATTATATATATAAATATATATTATATATACATATAAATACATACATACGTATATATTTATGTATAATAAATGATCTAATAGTAAAATAGTCCATCTTTTTGAGTGATCTTCAATATTTATATCTTATACCCAAATTATATCTTATAGCATATATTGACGTAGAATGTCACATTAAAAATTGTTCATGACATCATTGATTTTACATGTTATACGACTTTTGTTATCATCTGCATCAATATTCACAAACCATCACTTCTGACGTTTTAATACAGAGACAAGACCACAATTAAACACAAGTATATGCACTGAAAATAATATTTTCACACAATAAATAATTATAATAATATAAATTAATCAGTTGTAATATTTTATCATGTACAAGAAGGGTGCTTACCGTTGTTTACTGAATCTTTCCATCAATGTAAGCTTTTATAGCAGTCTGGCATTCCGCGGAGCACCAATGTTGAATCAATAAGTATGTTTCTGATTCAAGTGCGGCGTCTAATTTTTTCCGTAAACTGTGACGTAGCAAAGCCTTTGTTGCTTCCATAGACTAAAAATAACAGATTTTTATAAAAAATATAATTGATTTGAAAAAAATCATAATTGTATACATATGCAGATGTGAGTCTTCCTCCATATAATATCTTATACAAATATTCTTCTTGTTAAGTCTACATTCATTACATTCAGTAAAATATGCTCAATATTGCAGAAAAATGGATTTTATTGCCAACACTTTGTGAATTATCGTACGTTATATCACATTTCTGTATCTTATAAATGAAGTGAAGACAATGTCATAAATATTAAAAAGTTTCGTAATTACGAGTCATGTGGGAGCAAAGAATCGAGAATGCAAAATTAGCATTATTGCCACTAGCGTTAATGTAATCTCGCTTATGACAATCGAATCTAGCGCAGACAAGTACGTACACGATTGTGAATATGTTTATCAAAACTTGGTTCTTCGTTTCTCTGATAAGCGCGAGTGTCAGTGTGTATACGACAATCAGCAGTAAGGCTAACAATATTACGTTCAGATATATGAAGGGAGTTCGTATAAAAAAATTATACTATATAGATAGCTTTCACAAGTGTATGACGGCATAATAACTCTCTGTTGAATCAAAATAGGTTGAAGGGGAAAGCGATTTACATAACTGTGAACTATACGAGGTATGTAATGTAATTCATGATAGATTTTGGATGCCTGGCTTAACGGAGAGACTTTGCCGTTGTCCTAATGGAAAAGAATGTCCATGGCAATGGACGAAAACCTTTGATAATTTAACAATGTTCCTCAATAATAGATCCATTATGAAGGTAATGAAAATATTGAGCTAATTATTCTAAACAAATATCTCTTTTTGACATTTCTAACAGTCACGTTTCCTGGCACAGTTCTGCACACAATTAATGGACTTAGAGACATGTGCACATAAACAAGAGGCAGTGGTAGTATATGGGGAAGGTGCTACGAATAATAGTTATATAATACCGTATAACGTGACAGTAAGTTGCATATGTCCGCAAACACATTACTGGAAGTTGCAAAAATACACGTACGAGGAGTATGGTCTCGTTCAAATATTCAGATGTGTCAAGGTACATCTTGTATTATAATACGTAGAGAAAATCGGTTTTGTATTTTACGACCTTTTTTAACAATTAAAAAATTTTTCTATTATACATCCGCATGATATAAACATTTTTTGTTACATAATTCTGTACGTATAAAACTAGTAATTCTCTCTTATAGTTCTTTATTTTGAAAGAAAAATGTTTAAACCATGGATGGAAGAGATTTATAATTTAATTTGTTTTAATTATATGTAATTTTTAATTTATCAATATGTTATTTACTGAATGCAAATTTTTCAATGCAGAAAAGAATGTGCGAGTCTTTGGAGTTTTGCGGTTACATACGATCTGATCTGTATTCAACATACTACAGATGTACATGCCCAGAAAAACATTTATGTGTTTTTAAAGATAAGACACAAGTATATATACAGGAACTACTCTATTCTGGGCCTGCTTATATGGCTTATTGTTACCGTTACTAAATATACAAAAATATTATAATTTAATATATGTAAAAAAAAGCTATTAAAAATGTTTTTAACGATATTATGTATGTATAAAATACAATATATGTTAAACGTATCTTTCGAGAGCTTAATAAAATTAAGAGACATTGTTATACGTAACTGACTGACAACTTACCTGTGATGATTGATCACTCATAGCCCGTAATGATGGTAATAATTCTACTTGAAATCGATCAGGCCATAAAACTCGAGTAACAAGACCAGCTCTTAATGCTTCACTTGCTGTCAGAGTTCTTCCACCCAAAAGAAGTTCACTCGTCTATTGAAATGTAGATATATTATTTTTCTATTATTTTCACGTTGTGAAATTGTGTGAATTGTTTATGACTTACAATTGCACTGCCCAGAATATGTGATAGGGTAAAGACTGCAGCGCCTTCGGCAATTTGCCCTAATTTTCCGTAAGGTGTACAGAACGTTGCCTTATCACTAGCAATTACAAGATCAAAAAGAGGCAACATCGTTACTCCGAGTCCAATCGCAGCACCCTGTACGCCAGCCACTATAGGTTTATTGAAAGTAGCCAAGCTTTTTATGAAATCCCTAAAAAGGAGAAATAAAAATTTCAATAAAATATCACATAAAATACTAGATCAACCATCGTGTTTGAACATGCTTAAATACATACTTGACAGCAAGAGCCAATTCTTGAGCAACAGTTCGTCGTTCCTCCTTATTTGCATGTAATAATGTTGAAAGATCGAGACCTTCACAGAAACTTGTACCCGTAGATGTTAATAGTACTACTCTACATTCATCATCTCTTTTTAATATTGACAGAGCCTCTTTGAATTCTTGCATCACCTTTGCAATATTATTAAAAATAAGTTTACCAATTTATAACGATTTTGCAGATCCGTCCGAGTGCGAAATTACTTACTTGCAATGTGAGAGCATTTCTTATTTTTGTCGAAGAGGATGGTGTAAGGATTAATTGTACCAAATTACCATGGCGGCGCACATTTATTTCTTTATTACTGAATTGACTTTGCACTTCCGTTTTTGTTTTGTTACTATCTAAGTCCAACGTTTTCACGGTATTTGTATTTACTGGAATATTGTATTATTTATTATATAATTCAGCTCAAATTACTTTTAACATTTTATCATTTTCTCACATGAAAAATGAACAAATTAACTGTTATATTTTTATTTTACAAAGAAGACATTAGGAGTTTACCTTTATCTTTGTTCTTTCGTGTGGTCGCAAGGTTTCTGGTGTTGACGACTGAAAGAGCGGTAGCCGCTTCAGCAAGACATGCAGACAATTCATCTGCCTCTTTCAAAGAATTGTCAGCATTATTAAGCTCATTTGCCTTGGCAAAAGTCACTTTGCTCCTCATAATCTTTTTACTTTTGGCGGTTACTTTCCCCGTTACTGTGCCATTCGACGATCTGGTTGTAACTTTACTCGAAACGTTGTCTTCAACCGCGGGAATGTTTTCCTGTTGCTTCCCGATTTTGTCGACTTTCTTGATTTCCGATTTCTTACCGGGACGTGCAACGACAGGAACTTTTTCTTCTGCATTATTAGCAATAGCATTGTTAGCAGCTGTAGTAGCGGTGTTACTGGTACTGGTTGCGATAACATCAGTATCAGATTTTTGTACTGTTTTCTTCTTCTTCTTGGAAATATTAATCTTCTCTTCTTGCGAGTCTCGTCTCTTTTTGGCAGATCTCAAGGAATGAACTGTTCCGTCTTCTAACTTGGCGGACTCGATAGACTTCTCAGGTGCGTCAATGCTAACTCTGGGACTTCCAGATGCACTCGAAAATGAACTAGACGAGTGTCGCCTGATGATGATGGACGCATCTGCCGCATTTCGAATTTTTGCCGGAAGAATAAATTCTGTGGGTGAAGTAGGAGTTCTTGGCGTGACCTGCTCGCCCATCTTTTTGTCTACTTGAGCATCAGTCGGATTAATCGCCATTCTCTTTGATCTCGGTGAGACTTTCGTGACATTTGCGACAGTTGACGTACGCAATCGTAGCACGGCATTGCGAACCAGTTTCTTTCTGATTTTAAGTTCACGTTGCACCTTTTGCAAGTCCATTACCTTCGCTCGTGACTTCGTAATAGGAACCAAACGTTTTCTATCTGGCTGTTCGACATCGTACAGTAAATTGACAACACCCTCGTCCTGTAACAATCTATCTATCTCATTTTTATTCTTCTTCTTGGGTTTCACATCGCCGGATGGACTTTCGGCTATCCGTTTCGGCAATTTTGAGACAGCTCTCGGAGGAGTCTTCTTTGACGGCGAGGTTAACTTAGGTTTCAGCTGAACAGATTTGTTATCAATTGGCATTTTTTGGCGCAGCAATCTCTTGACTACCATTTTCTTCTTGCGAATTGGCCCCTTTTTAACAAGATTAGACTTCCGTTTCAAGGGAGAATCTTCGACTTTATTCAAAACTGGTTCTACCTTATCCTCGGATTGTTTTTTACTCGCTACTTCTTTCGCGACGGTTTTTTCATTATTTACCGCATCATCATTGGCTGCAACGTGATTCTCAACCTTCAAGCTACCACTAGAAACAGACTTTTCTTCAATTTGTTTTTTACTTATCGAAACTTTACCCCTGTATACCTTCTGCCGTTTTATCGTATTTTGTATTTCATGCTCCCTCGCTTTTTCGGTGGGTTTGCGCTTTCTGCCTGATCTCGACTCATCCATTCGTGCACTCTGCTCCTGATTTTTCTGGTCGCTCTTCTCGTGAGGCGAAGAATTCTGATTAGTCTTGGCTGATTTTGTATTTGGTTGAGCGTTTTCACTTGCTGAATCTGTATTAGCTTCCTTTCGCTGCGTAGTAAGCGGAGACTTCGCGTCTTTAGACGCTCTGTTGGGCGCTCCTCGGAATGTTTTCTTTTTCCGCGATGGAATCTTTTTAGATGATATAGGCAATTCGAGGAGCTGTTTCAACGCCAATTCTCGTTCAACCAATGGATCGAGTTTCGGTGGACTGCTTTGCTCGGAGTGTTGATCCACGCTTGATGGTGTTTTGCTCTCTTCTGTGAGGACTGGTGGTTTTAAAATGGACCAATCAGGATCAATGTCGCCTTCCAGGATTGCCAATAATTCCTTGTTATCAGAATTACCATCCGTGCCTGCTTCCATTGTTGTGTTCCCCGCTGTCGCTTTTTTATCACAGTTCGCTGACGCCGATTGCGTAGTTACAGAAGACGGGAGCGCAGTCGAAGAAGCGGTTTGCTGTGGCAGTGGTATAAGTTTTGGTACCGAACTCACTGGGCCACCTGCCAATTTACTGGACAATCTTTGAGTCAATTTCTTCACAAAGAATATGTCCGGTCCACGCGGTGTATCTATTCCTTTTTGCTTTTCGCGAAAACGTTCCTTCAAAACCTCTGTAACTTCCGCCGGTGACGCTATCTGACTGGTTAAATGCCGTGAGCGGCTTTTAGGAACTATGGTGAACGCGTTAGCCGCACGCGTACCCATACCTCGTGAAGATCTGCTCGCAGCTGAAGTATTCTTTTCACTCTTATTCAATGACATTGAGTCCTTATCAGTCGCTTTATTTTTCTTTTGATTCTCCGTTCGTTCCGTCGACTGCTTCGTTGTACTTTTCTCGGTTGTATTTACGATATTATGTGTTTTGTCATATTCTTCATTTGCAGAAGGAACTTTTTCTTGAGGAGTTACAACTGACTCGTTCGAAACAGCTTGATCGGCCTTCGTCTCATCTAATAAGCTTTTCAACTCGATCTCGACAGAATCATGCACTTTTGAAGTCGATTGCACATCTTCTTCCGCATTCTCAACACCCCAATCGTCAAATATATCTTGAATAACGCTTCTTTTCTTCGTCGATGAATCCATTGTGAGTTCTTTGGGACCAGACGTGTCATCTTGTTCATCCTCAGTTGTCTCCTGAATAGTATCTTTATGGGTATTTTCAATTTGTGACTCATCTGTTGCGACTCCCGATTTAACTTCTGTAATTATAATTTTATCGTCTATGATAACAGTGGTATCTTCTTTATTCTCTTTCTCAGGACTAATTGAAGTTTCATTATCAATCGCTTTTACTTTAGCATTTTCATCATTTATACTTTCGTCAATTGCACTCTTTTCAACAATCAGTTCTACAACTTTTGCATCGCACTTATTATTATCTACATAGTCCGTATTATTTTGCTCTTTATACTGTTCAGCAAGTGGAGTGTCTATAACTTCCATTACTTCTATTATAGTATCATCACTTTCCTGACTGCAATCAATTAGATCAATGTCATTGTTCCCATGGTCAGATTTCGAAATTTGCTTTTCCTGCAAGGTAACAGCTTCCTGACTGCATTCCTTATTAGCATCTTTCTCTTCTACAGTAACAATAAGATTATCCGGGATTGTGTCAGTGGCAACTGGAATAGTCTCTACTACTACAACTACCTCTGTCTCTTCTTGTACTAATTTAGTCAGTTCAGCATTAGTTACTATAGAGTTATTCTGATTACTGTTGTTATCGTGTTCTTCCTTGATTGTTTCTTCAACTGACTCATAAGAATCATGAGTCTGGCCCCCATATTCGCTAAGTCTAGGCTCATCTAGCGCTATATCCTGCTCATCTATGATATCGGATTGATTCGTGTCTCTTATTATATTACAGTCATTTCCTAGACTACCCGTTGCCTCTTTGTCTGCTTTTATTATTTTAGATTCAGTTATCACATTTAGGCTTTGGTCTTTCTCGTTGGACAAGTGTTGCAATTCGTGATTCGAATTTATCTTATCCTTCGTATTGTTGATTTCCATATCCTCTTGTACCGATTCGTCAATCTCTACTTTCGATTCCCTCACATCAGGTTTCACCTGATTGTTCACATCGTCGTCAAGTTCTTTAGCAGATACCTCACTGTGGCTTGCATCTGCGTTATCCTCTGCAACTACTATATGGATATTGGTGTTTTCTACTGTTAATATAGATGGAAGCTTGCATGTTTTTATCAAACTTTGGCCACTTTCGCACGCGGAAGCAGTGTCCTTTACATCCCGTTCGACGATCTGCGCTGCCTGTGCATCGACATCCGTCTGGGTCTCCTCGACCGCCAGAACTTGCTGCAAGTCTGCTTGCTCCATGATAAAATACCAAGATGCTCCGTAGTTTTGTCACTAAATCATACAGTTTCCTGTTTCGCAAGAAAACAACATCATGATAAAAAAAAAATCTGACAATATTCGCGCTATCATGCAATTACAAGAACCATAACCTAGTAAGCGGAATTCTACAGAAACGCCCGCGAATGTAAATAATCTCCACGAGAACGATTAAGCTCTCACAAACGACTCTCTTATAAACGAGACGCGAGTCGCGACCGCGCTCAGGTTTTCGCATTCGCCCGCGAGGCACTCCGACCCGCGTAAGGACGGCTGTTAACGATAAAGCACGCGAGCGAGCGCGATTGTCGCCAGGAGGACAAGCAACGCACCGACATCGGTATCCGACCGATCCAGTTGAGCGACATTCCGGCAAAACGCGGCGCCGAACGGTAGAACGCGGCGAACTCACCGTGCAACGAGGATGTACCCATACTTCTTGCATTCCGGCGAGGATCACATGATACACGCCGGTCTTCCCGGGGGAACGGCTGTGCGCGTTCGCGCACGCTACTCGGGGGAAATCCGCGCCCGCGCGGAGTCTCTCTCTAGTTGGCCTCGCGGAGGGAAACAATTATCCCGACGAGTCCAAACACCATGTTTACACGGAACGGAGCCAGAAGCCACGCGCCACGGACGTCAAGTGGAATGCCGTCCGTCGTGGTCGGGGGACTCTCGGCGTCGCCGCGGCCGCTCTCGCGGTATCGATTGTCGCGCGCGGGATGGACGGGACGTACGGGCGATCCCTTCCGCAGCTTCCGCGACGCAGCTCACGGTTTTTTTATCGCTGATTAACGTACGCTCGCACGGGGCCACGGGCTTGTTCCGCGGACTCGTTGACGCGATGTGCGTGTGTATGTGCACCGACACGGACACCGAATTTTGTTGCCCGCACTGCCCCCCGGCGCGCTGGCGCACTGTGAAGGCCGTTCCGCATGAAGTTGTCCGAACGCCGCGAGTACGGCACGAGCGCACGCCGGCCGAAACGAAATCTCTTGTATTTATTCCGCGGAAATAGCTCGTTGACAAGGCCGGTGCGAAATAACCTCGCTGCACCTCGCGGGTCGCGATGCTCGCGTTTGTACGTTCTCTCGCGCGAGAGGAATCTCATGCGCGGCAGCCTTCAGGGCGCAACGCGCGGCGCCAGCGACCGAATTCGTTGAAATTTCCTCGCGTACTTCAACTGATAACGATATCGCGCGTGTCCATTGGTCGACTTCGGCTGCGGTCAACTTGACGCTACAAATGCTTCGAAGCGTTTGTAGCGTCGAGTCGACGACCGCAGCCTTCGTTGAACGTTCGACAAATATAGAATGAAATTCAATTCAGCCGGCTGAAGTCTATTTTTTCAAATTTTATTTCTCATAATTTTTATTCATGGTGTCCCTATACGTATAAAAGATTTGATACATTTTTGATGATAGAACAGTTATTAGTAAATTAAAATACTCGTGACTAATCTTTGATACAACGCTAACTCTGGATAAATTTTTATGACCACAAACCTAGACAATAAAATGTCTAAAATTGGGTCGTAAAACGTCTTTTAGGCATATTTCTAAAAAATGTCTTAAAGACGACTTTAAGACATCTTATGACCCAATTTTAGATATTTTTTAGACATTTGTGTGGGAAAGAGATCCCAGAGGCCCGGAGGTAATTGAAGAGTATTGATATTATCGATTATATTATATACATATAATTTTTAAATAAATATCTGAATTCAGTTCTAATCTAATTAGTTTTTAACATTCGTGATTTATCATTGTGCAAGTATTTTATAAAGTAAGCATTTTTACTTGTAAAATACATGGGGCCTGTTCTTTATCGCTGCACTGCTGCACCAGTACAATAAGTTAGTATGAAACAAATATACTTTTTCTCGTTCTAACTTATTGCACTGGTGCAGCAATAAAGAACAGATCTATGATTTACAACATAAAAATTAAAAATTACCTTTTTTCTTCTACAATTATCACTTTATACATATAAAACAAACTCTCCTATTGGGTATCGTTAGTTAAAGTAAATTGTGGAATTGGCCCTTATGTCCATTTTTTTAGTCCTAAGATTTAAAAAAAGATAAAAAGTAATCAAACTCGAATGATAACAATAAAATTATAGTTTTTAATTAAAATTGAAAATATGTTTCTAAACATATAATGTTTGCAAAACAATAAGATAATAATAAATTATAAGATTCATATTATATTGTGAGCTAAAAATCACAACTCGTCACTATCCAATATTCTTTAATTACCTCCGGGCTCCTCTTTCATAGTCACGAAAATTTACCCGGGTTGATGGTCTTTAATAATATATCGTTTGTGATTTGGATAAAAGCGTACAGCAGAGGGAGCTAGGGGAAAGAAACAATTGACAATTCAAAGTTGAATCCAATGTTGTCGCGCGGGAATTGATGCTTAAGCTTGGCGTTCCGAGGATTTTTAGCTGATAATTTTCTCTTTGCAAACCATACATTGAATGTCTACCGACAACCACTCTAACGTTCCTTTTTATAGATGTTAAGTATCTTTTAAAAACTCGGTCTTAGTGTGAAACAGTGTATTTTTAGGTTATGATACACGCGCTGATTACTTGTCGACAGCGTAAATTGTAATTTACTCTGTTTCTCCGATTGTTTTTGTATTTTGTGAAACTTGTTTGTAAAAAAATGTGCAACAACGCGTAACAGATTTGACTTCAATGAGTATCAAAATGAGTAAGATGTGTAAAGCTGCGACTGTTAAGACCAAAACTTTAGGAAATCATCAACAGATTATGAAGGCTCATGCTATAGAACATAAGGTTTTACAATATTTTATATATTTTTTTACCCATTTGCATGATAAACTTGATATTTGAATAAAGTTTTATTATTTTCATAAGCAGCATGCCCCTCCCAATTACGTCCAATTACACTCAGATGAACATGTAGAAGTCACAATAAAGAAGACTAAAGGTCAAAAACGTACTTCGCTTGTAGCAAGCTCTAACCCTGAGCAGGAAGCTGAGAAGAAGAGGTCTACAACTGGCGAATCTGCACAAAACTGGGGTGCTATTTTGAGGCAGAATTCGGTGCATACAGCAAAAAAACTGTCTTCTAAATGTAGTAAGGATAGTGAAACCAAAAAGAATATAAATACTAAAAAACAATCAAAAACTACCGTCAAGCAACCTGTAAGTATTATAAATTATATACACTTTGAATTTTTATGAATATACATTCTGTTTTTGTTTAAACGTTTCATATTTAATATATAATTGCTAAATATATAATTTTATATGAAAATACCTTTCCAGAAATCGGAAGAAAAGCATTTAAACCCATGCTGTTCACCAGTTCTAGTTCGGGATAGCGCTGTACAAACTTCCGAAACTTCTAATTCTAACATACTTGCTGAATTTAATTCAGTACATATGTTATATTTAATAAAACAGTTACAAGATTTAGTTAAGAGAAAGGATACAAGAGTCTGTGAAATCTTTACTGAACTAGAACAAATATTGCAGAAAATATCGGTAAGCTATGTAAGAAATCATTTAAAATATTATAACACTGTAATCTTAATTTTTAAGCATATATATATATATATATATATATATATC
>VBVQ01002904.1:0-21978 GCA_011636635.1 Tetramorium simillimum
CGTCAGAGAAATAGGAATATAAATTACGTATACATCTCGTAATTTTCTATCTATGTGTAGCGTTTCTGAGAAAAAAACATCACAATTCTGATATTGTCTTCCTTTAATTATAAGTACCTATCATTTCCTATCTTTCTTCGTTTTTTTTTAAATTTTACGACAATTCAATCGTGGACAGGAAATGCGGCTCGCGACCATCTCCGACAATTGTATCATATAACCCTATCTGCCGCGTGGGTGTCGCCGGTAAATCTTATGCGCGTAATATGTCGCACGCCTGTGTCACGCGTACGTCCCGTTGACAATGGAAGTGACGTGCGTGCCCTGAGTCGCGCATGTAGGTATAACGTGGGTATAACGCGTCGCGGCGTTGCAACGGCCACGCATCGGCGACATCATCGGGCGCACCCTGAAATCGAGAAGGGACAGCCCAGCTTCGCGCGACGACGACAGTATGCTTCTCTCTTCGTGAATTTGTCGGCACGACTATGACAGCCGGCTAAAGCGGTCCCCCGTTCGTAATATACGCGCGGAAATTGTCACGCGAGACATTATGGCACTGTTTGCCATCTACGATACTCAAACGCCTCGCTGACGCATAATATTGAATTATATAATATATGTTAGGCCGCTGTATACATAGCCCGCCACATAATGCAGCCTAGTAGACTAATATTTTCCGTGGCGTACGTTCTTAGGTGATGTAATAGAGACCTTATGCGGTGAGTTCTCTATCTTAAGATCTAGACAAGTTAGATTCTTAACAGTCATAGTACATTTAATATTCCTTCAATAATCGCGTTAGTTTCTTAATACATTTGCTATATATATACTTATTTCTATTTTACTTCAATTATTTCATATTTTGAATTAGATTTTTTCACATTAAATACTACAGTAAACATTTAAAAAATATTAATATTAAGAGACGAAAATTTAACCTTTATTTTGAAAGAGATGAGTTTCATTTCCGAATTTATCATTATCTTCACCATGGCGTGAACGGGAGTAATTTCTAGCTAAGTGTCAAGTGCATTTATTCCTGCAGTTTCTTTCTTCTGTCTCTTCTTTTTTTTTTCTCAATTCCATAATGTCCCACGAATCCATCGTCAGACTAAACATTTTATCCCAGTCGCAGAAAAAGAACGGACGTATGTCTCGTGAAACAATATTGGCCGGCGCGAGCCGGAAGAACGAAAAAGTACCGAAATGAAAGGGATGATGCATGCACATTGAGAAAGAAGAGCCACGTCTGGAACACAAGACTTTTTGGGAGCAACAGATGCTCATTCTTTTTCGTCGGTTTCTCTAGACGCGAAAAAATTCTTCCTTTCTCTGAGCTTCTGCTAAAATTGCCTGAGGACTTATTTGTTGATGTCTCATTTTCTTTGTTATGGCAATTATAGTTCTACGCATCGACCTGTTTAAATGAAATTTTCAATTTAATTAGTGAAAGACTATCAAATTAGCAACAATGAATTTGAACTGAAATGAAAGGAATCGGATATGCGAAATATATTAAAATAATCACACAGACAATTATGAATAATATTCATGTTTATTATATTAATATAAACGTTTTATATTCGCTATTCCAATTTTTAAAAATTCGATCATCACGCTGCGTTTTTAAAAGCTCGATTTCTTGATATATAATCAAATCGCTCAAAAATACAAATATAAATATAAATAACGTAAAACACAAATATATGTTCGTACGATATAGCTTACAACAATGTGACGAGCGTCAAACGCGAACTGTCAAACTTTTCTCTAATCAGATGTCCATCGTCTGCCGAGATGAAACGTTTGAGAGAGAAAGAGAAGGAGAGAGAGTGAGCGGGAAAACGTTTGGCTCGAGACGCGCGGTCTAAGTTTGCCACAAACGCCGGACAACTCTGATATATTAGTTTCATGCGCGGTTACATAACCGAGCACGAGAGTTCTTCGGCTCCTCGCATATTCGACGTCAGGCGCTGTCGCCGCGGACGAGGCGTCGACGTGGTCCTCGTCGTCGTCTACCACCTCGTCGTCGTCGTCGTCGTCGTCGTCGTCGTTGTCTTCGTCTTCGTCGTCGTCTTCGTCTTCGTGGTCGTCGCCGTCGTCGTCGTCGTCTTCTTCGTCTTCGTCGTCTAAGGTCTGCTGCATTTGCATTCTGCTGGCGTCGTTGTGTCTCACAGGAATACGCATGCGGCATCATACGATGACCTTAGTACTGCTGCCTCCACTTCGACGAGACTTTGATAGATGCCACGGGTGCTTAAATTCCGCTCTGTAGCCGATGATGGGAATTTCGATTGCAGCACGTTCGTTAGCACCGAAATGCGATATCGCTAATCGGTGATCCCGAAGGTCCGCCTAATCGAAGCGTCGATCGTCGGCGTTTACGACGAGATGTAGGTTTGATAAGTTTATTACATTGATGCAGCTTTGCTGAATCCATCGTAACAGAAACTGATGATAAAAAATGTGAATGATGATTTTCAGAATTATCGAAAGGAACGGACAATGTACACGAGATCTTTCGCGATACAATAATCTGTAGTTCATGTTTATCAAATTGATGGTCGGAAGGCTCTTGCGTGCTTGGTCCAGCCGTTGTGAATCTGAACCCCGACTTTACAAAAATTAAAAATGAATAACATATTTTGTTTTTACTTCGTTTGTACCTCAAAGGGTAAAAAGTACAAAGTGGGTAAAAAATGGCCAGAATCTCTAGAGAACAGTCTCTACACAACTAGAACAAATATGAATCAGAGAGAAACGTATGCGTGAAGCAACAGATGGATTTTGTTGTTTCCTCAAATGCGACATGACAATCTGACTTGTCTCATACTTGCGGCAGATTGTATTCTCGTGTGGTTTATGACAAATGCAACAAAAAATGAGATATGATGAAAAGCGGACATGATTCCAGAGTAAATTCTCTAAATTTATAGTTCTTCGCATAATCATATAAGACTTTATTTGAAAAATAGCAAGAAAATGAACATTTTTCGTAAGTAAATGATATTAAGTATTTAATAATTCGCAAGAGGGGTACCTTTTGATTAGATTAATCGAGAATAATGACCTTTGGCTACAACGAATAGGAGGTAGTGGGTAGTGTCGGACCGCATTTCGCTGTTTCGTTCGAGGCAACACGACAGTTTGGCATAATAGCTACATGTGTACTATTGTTCATTCAATCTGAGACCACCTACCTCAGATATGTTATACACACAAGAGCGAGTTGAAAGATGAAACGGAGATCGGCGAAACAGACAGAGAAAGAATGTAAAAAGAAAGATTTTAAGAGAAAAGAGAGAGAGAGAGAGAGAGAGAGAGAGAGAACGAGAGAGAAAAAGAAAAAGAGAGAGAAAAAGAAAGATATGTTTGCCACGAGATGAAGGAAGTTGATAGCAAACCGCCCGTTGTTCGCCGATCCCGCATATTCAGAGTCAAATCATATATTACCGTCGCTATTATTATTTCCTCATTACCTTTGATATCCTTTTTTGATAGATAATATGACAGAAAGTTATTTCTCTTTTCTTTGCTTTGTCCTTCCTTTACTACTTTGTGTGCACCAACCGATGAAATCATGGTGCTTGCGACATTCCGCAATTACTAATAGAATATGCAATCGATTACGATCTTGATAAAATTGAATGATTAGAAACATTTGAACATGCATTCCATGCGCGTTTCCATCTGTCAAAACATAGTAGCGGAGTGTCTATTCATAGATTAGATACATCAGTAAAAACATCGAATACTGTTGGATAATTTGAAACGTTATAAAATTTTTTTTTAATTTTCAGATGTTACTGATTTTATGCAGAAAATATCTTACTAAATTAATTATATGTCAACATAAATAAAATGTTAAAGTAGTAATAAAGTTTTTTAAATTTCTTTATGTTTTAATTTATAACTGTATAAATTTGAAAACTGGTATTTTTTTCTATGAAATGTCTAAAAATTTTTAAATGTGTTATTTTATTTTAAAAATTTAATTACTATTTTATGTATTTGAAGAGCGAAATAAACATAAATATATTAATTTACTGATTGTTTGCATCCTAACATACATTATAAAAGAAATGTACAATTTCTGAACCATATTAAACATAATTAATTATACCCAAGAAAAACACAGGCATTAGCTCGAAAAATATCATGCGCATTATTTCTGATTTTGTAATTGCCCCTGTAATTCAGAAGATGATAAGATATTACGAATTTAAATTCTCTTAGTGCCAGCATGCGCGACATCGGCGACATTGCGCAAATTAATACGAAATACATTATTTGTCGGGCACGAGGCCTCAACGTTTCTGGAGACACGTGCATACTGACGCACACACCGCGCCGTAAACAGCACGGATGTTTTATCGTACCGTCGCGGTGAACAATTATATTGCCAGATGCGTCGACGTCGCCGACGATTCCATCGTCGTCAGCGGCATCGTCGGGAACGTCAGACGCTCGTTGAGAATTCCTCGTGACTACCTCGAGAATCTCAGTGGATTTGCAATACGATGTTTCGCAAGCTGTTTCGTGCATCTTGCACGCAAGCATGCACGCACACGACAGAATTACGTGTTACTTGACACTTTGTTGTCGGACAACGTAGCCGCGCATATATGACTCACTCATCATGCAACTTGTCACAATTTTGGCGATCCAGCCGCGCGCTGCTTATTAGCCGCTCTAACTAACGCGACTTGTCGCGAGACAATGTACAACACGAAACTCGTTCCGTTTGATTACTTTATTTAGGCGGGCAAGCGCGGGAAAGATGAGTAAACGCGCTCGCGGGAGAAACGTCATAACTCATAACTTATACTCCACGTGAACGGAACAATGCGAGTGTTGTAAGGATTATGTTCGAGGCGCCTCTCTCTCTCTCTTCCCTTCGGTTAGCCTGTTCGCTAAATATAAGCAAAACGCCTCTTTCCTTTACTCTGCCACCTTAAGTACTTTCCCTTTCGGTTCTGGCTTGTTATGTTCTTGTTTCTATCCCTAGAATCCGCATTCTCCGCAACGCCGCGCCGATCGCATAATACGCCTCCAATTGCATTCCTTTGGCAAGACAGCGCGCGTAATTTCCACGATGCCTTTAAACCGCAATTCGAGCTGCCCCGTCGATGACAGTGATATTGCTGTCCCGCGAACGGCGCCCAGTTAACAGCGATCGCTGACTGAGACATCCCACCGTCATTTGAGAATAGGTATCCCGTTCGCCTGGCGTCGAAAGCAAAGTTGTCACGTCACTAACTTGAACATGCGATTCGGATTTCACGATCGCAAACCGTTGCCGGATAAATCTTATATGGACATATCGAAAATGAGATATAAATGATCATCAGATCAAACAAGATCATTAGTTTGCGATTTTGCATTGATAATTCGATAGTCATTAATCATAAAAAAGGGTGATAATGATTTATCTTATCATACACTGAAAAGAAATTCTGATTGAAAACAGATGAATCAGAACAATCTTGTAGGATTGATCAAGTATTCTGGTTATTATAATAGAAAATCTGATGATTATAAGTTATGAAATATTGAATTCTATTATAATAACCAGAATATTTGATCAATCCTACAAAATTTTCTGATTCATCCGTTTTTAACCAGAATTTTTTTTCAGTGTAGAGAATTTGTAATAAGTTTTGTTCATTCTGAAATAAATCTCGATAATTACACTTGATTCTAAAAATTACACAACCCCACAAACAAATATAAATATATTTTTCTATGGAAAATTCAACATAAAATTGCCATGTTATGTATGTAAAGATATTACACACAGACTCTCTTGATCTTCGTTAATCTAAAGATTCTTCTAACCAGATGAAAATTAGATAGCTATCGATAATAGTATCTCTGCTAGACACTAGAGAGCAGTAATCTCTTGGTCGTCTCACAATCTCATTTTCCATCAATTTTCTTCCAATTACTTATAATTTACAAAAAATACATTTTAATCGCGACTTCGAAAAACGCAATACGATTGACAGATTATTATTTATTTTGCTTTCATATTATTTTTTTGTAGTATCTTTTTACGTATTATTTCTTTTCTCTGTCTTTAAAAAAAAAGTCGATATCCACCGCTCGACAATGCGCACCAAAGATCGACTTGGACCAGTCAAGGGAAGGGGAGCGGTGAGAGAGACATTTATAACCATCGAGCAAAAGGCGCATGGAAAAAGTCCCGATGCACTTTGTGCAGCTCGATTGCGACTTACGTAAGCGTGTGCGAGAGGGACAATATTTCTGCGCGTGTCACGCGACGAGACGATCGCTCAGACGGACGATACGACGCGGCGCGACGCGACGCGACGCGACGGACTTACCACCCACGCGAACGGCGGCCAACAGTGGCGTTCTCCATTTGTCTATCCGCCCCGTCGTCCGTCTTGCCAATCGCGGAACAGCGTGACCGACGCGCACACCGCGACGTGTCCCCCTCGTCGTCGATGACATATATGTCGTTTCGCGGCGACAGCGCGGTCCATGCGAAATGTTACAATCATCGCTCATTCCGCGGAGAGAGTGGCCCTGCGGCCGGTCGCGTTCACCCCCTTCCACCTCTCGCGGTAGCCGTCGTCGTCGTCGTCGTCGTCGTCGTCTCGCTCGCATTAGACACACGCACCACGGCCACGTACACGGCTGACGATTCTTCGCTACTATTTCAAGCGAGCCGCGGAAGCGGCTCCGCGGTCGAGTCTGCGAGCGTGTCGCGTTGGATCCTGTCCAGGGCGATCATCCAATCGCCTGCGGAGATTATTAGCGCAAACGCGCGGTTAACCGATTGTCGCTGGACATCCCCGCGATTTCGCGAGTGGTGTAACATAGTAAGCGTTAAAAAAGCATTAAGCAAGTTAAACGAGGCGTTTTATTATCAGTTTACTAATGTCGAGTTTGAACATCATTATCGAAATATTAATGTGTCGCTTTAATATCTTATAGTACCACTGAGGAAGTGATATCTCACGAGCATAAACTTCGATGAATTTAAATGAACTAAATGTCAAGAAGTAATCACAATTTGCATTATTGAATATATTAATCTTGTTATTAGGCTTTCAGAAATGCATTTTTGAAAATAAAAACCTATATGCTATATTCTCTCTTAGAATAGACTGTCGAGTTTACATATAAATATTTTTCTGAGTTTGTATCGCTATTTTATATCTTCATTGAGTCCAATCGCACAATATCAGGTTTAAAAGTGATGAATAGTATTTGTAGTATTCAAGTCTCTCATGTTAGAGACCGAATCTTTATCCATTGGATATTGTCCATGATGTGCAGATTTTCTGTAAGAATAGATTTTCTGCCTTCATCCCGAAAGGTCAGGCATCCTTATCGGATTTCGATGAGATTGTCGCGAAATGGTGTGGAACGTGCTGAATCGGAGGACGCATCTCGGATGCATGCGTCCTCGCGTACAAAAGCATGGAAAGAGTCGTACGAACAGAGAGTGAAGGTACGACGAGGCTTGGAAAGAGCCAGACGTCGCCTGCAATAACTTGTTGCACCCAACCACTTGTTGCACGCCTCTCAAAATTCTTCACGCCTCGCCGAGCAATTTTACCGTAAATTGCCTCTTCGGGAAAAAATCTCTTTCTCTCTGTCTCCCTCTCTTTCCTTCTCTCTTCCTCTTTCCTGTGACGTATCTCATCGGGTGCGAGACCAAGACCGATGCAGGAAGACTGGTCGGCTGCGAGCGTGGCTCGTGGTATCGCGAACAGGAAGAGCCGAGAGGAAGTTAATAGACAAACGTAAAATAATAAATTGAGATTTTGCCACGAGAAACCTGGTTCGCGGACGAGAGTCGCGGTCGTTATTCCATTTGCCATCCTTACAAGATTTCCTTGCATATTATAATTTATCATGTATCATAATTTTATCACATTTGATTTTAGAAGGAAAGCCAGTTTTGTATTGTTTTATTTCCTAATAGAAATGTTAAACAGAATTAAACATAGTTGTACAGTTTTTTCATCTTATTCAATCGCGTACACATATTTCAGAAGAGAAACAACTATTTCATGACAAATGCAATGTAGAAAAATCTTAAAAAAATTATTAAATTTTATTTCATAATGAGACTATCTCGATAAATTTGCCCAGTGGTTTGCAAGTTTGCTGACATCGGCATTCGCGGTAAAAAGTGCGATTATTTATATCGTCGTGTCTTCGTTCGTCTCATGAATATAACAAGCATCTTCGAACGTATCAGCGAAGCTCGTATCAGAAGACTGCTTTTTTTTTCCTCTTCGAGGAAGGATACCTGCTTATCGCTTGCAGTCATCCGTCATCGTTGTATCGCCTTTACGATTACAAAATCACGCCCGCATGCCAAGGCTTAAAGGCAATTAAGGCTCCGGCGATCAAATTATTCGGACATGCCGGTCCTTTGACGCTGCGCCGCCTCCGTAGTTACATGATTTTTCATGTCGCGATAGTGTGCGTGATCTCATAACACCGCGTCAACCGGAGCTGAATATGAACTCGGTGGATATTTGGCAAAAGAGGTTATTACTATGCAAACTGCTGCATTAAAAAATATGCTTTTACAGATAATATTAAGAAGAATCATAATTTAAAAAAGTATCAAAACTGTACTTTGATGTATATCGATTAGAGTGTAAAATTTTTGCGTAAAATAAATTTTCTAAATATTATGAAACAAACTTACTATTTAAATTTTTTATTTCTTATATATAAAAATGTTATTTGCAAATTACATATAATTGAATAATAATAATAATTATAACAGAATATGTATTATAATAAAATTTAAAATAATCTGGGAAAAAATACAATTACCTACTTTAATATCTCGTTAAAGCAATTTTTTTCATAAGTTTAATTTGAAGGGTTCCGTTTAATCGATGATTATTTAAACACGTTCTATTGATCTGACATTTCATCGTAAAATCTCTTCAATCATGACGTCTTAAAACTTTTGAAGCTTGCTTTTGCTCACGGAGCGTCAACAAAACCACGCGGCGGAGCAACGAGTCGTCTCGGTTTCCAACCAAGTCGCTTTGAAAGGGGAGCTACATGTGGATTTATTAAATGCTGAACGATGCGTAGTACATCAAAGTAAGTATTATTAGACGGTGACACGTCGCGACGGAAATAGGAACACCCCCGCTTGTGCGTTCCAAATATTGTTGGAACCTCGACCTTGCTTCAGCGTAGTCATACATCATCGTCCACTGAACGTCTCTCGTCTGTTTCCATCTTTGTGCTAGCGGACAGTCCGCCAGTTGATGCCGCCAGCAAACGTAACAAGCGTGTCATTATGTTTCGTAAACGTATGATAAATATTTAATCGTGACTGCGCCACTGTAGTGTTGTAACATTAATATTGATATTCAAATTTTTATTACGCTCTATATTGCTGTAGAAAATTATTAATTACTTTACCCGGGAGAAAAAGGAGTATAAATAAAGCATTGAATGTAATTAATCGATTCTTTGCGTACAAGCGTATGGTCACTGCTATAAGGACGATATTCAATTCTCTGGCTATTAGACGCTTAACTGCTTGTAAGTCGTTGCGCGAACCAAGACATCTGACGTCTTTTAACGAAGATTAATTAAACGCGTTACGATGACAGTGATAAATCGCGCATCGATATAATGTCGCGGTGATATTGCACGTTTTAAGATTCCTGTGCATCGCCGATTAACTTCTACCAATTAAATCGCTTTCGCTAGCTCGGCCGGCCATCTATCGATCGGATGGATCGCCCGATGATGATGGCGATCGCGAGGAAGTTCTGAAATCTAAATCATCGATACCACGATCTCGTGTCTCGGATCTCGAAAGTAGGTAGATCGCTCGATAGATCCTAACGCGATCACGTTCACGCTCCACATGTCACACGACGAACGATCGAGGAAATCGGCCTATTGATCGGCGACCGATTGATGCGACGGATTTTACGATGTTGGCTGGCGATGCGTTATGGTTCGCCGCGAATCGTAAAGATCCCCTCGATCCGCGTGTCTCCCTCCTTCTCCCGGCCGATTAATACACTCGTAGCGCCCGCAATTAATATCGGCGCAATATAAGCGTACGCGTGCGGCAAAAATCGTTTCCATGCATGCAAATGAGCGACTCGGCATTAATTAGCGTCAACGTCGTCGAAGCGGACCGCCTTGTGTTGCGCGAACGTATAAAAGCCCGCGTACGGTGTAAAAACGATCCACACATTGCGCATTATAAGCGCTTATGTGTGCATGCGTCGCGTGTCTCCGCCGATAAATGTTCGCGGTCGATAGCGCGCGTCGAACGACGCCAAGTTTTATTTTTCGTCGAGCGGAAGGATACGCCGGGGCATCAACGTGAATAGTCGATCGTAAAGTATTTGCGCTGCATCCAATTAATCGCGTGTCCGTAAATAAGAGTTCATTTCTTCGGAATGAGGTAAATTCTGCGTTACAACTTTGTACACCAATATTATTCGTTAGCGCCAGAGCGCCTTAATCCGGGATAATAAGGGATTAAGTCTAGGTAATTATATGCAACAGATTTGTATGATTTATTTTGTTAATGGGGCAGACAGAGCTGTGTATGTTTGATAAGAGTATTTGAGAGGAAAGTTAGCGATTGATCTAATGGGGAGCGACATCGGTTTCTCGAAAATTTATGATTAGAAGTATAATTATCTTGTATATCATGTATATACTTTCCTATGTAATTAATATAGTGTATTATCGCCTACAAATCAACACGTCCAGCATCGATTGACAACATATTTTGCATGTCGCACCGTCTATAATTACGATATTTCAAAGTCTGCAACAAGCTCACACTATATAAACTATGTGAAACTCTTTGACACTGTCCCGTTGATTTAAAGAAGTTGCTATTATTTCTTACACGATTATTATCTCATAAACACTTTTCAACTTAAACGTCCATGTGTTCTGCATTGAGCCGAAAGCGAGCAAAAGCGAGGCAAGAAGGATTGTTTTTCTCGTTTTCTCGCGTTTATTTATACGTCCACAATCGCGACTTGTAACACGTGAAACTTCATGGATGCCCCTTTTCTTTAGCGATAAACTCTTGATGAGGCAGAGAAAAGCACGCAGTACAAATTACAGTGATCTTTTATATTCGTGCTATTGCAATAGTGTAACTGTTATGATTTAGATAACTTATTACCAGCTCTTCAATAAGTGCAGAGATCAAATTTCAGATCAGTTGCTATCTAGGAAGATGAGCAAGACAATTTCTGAGGTCATAGAAATATATACATAAAATTGACACAATCCACTATTAAGCATAAAATTTATATGATATACTATTATAGAAAATACGTGAAAATTATCAGGAATTATATCAATATATAAATAGCAATAAATTTATTTTATAGAGATTTCGAAAAGATTTTTTAATTATATTATTTTTCAAGTACATTAAAACTTTTACAAAATATATTTGTGTAATAGTATCTTTAACATTCTTCCTAATAAAAACGAGGATAGAGATTTAATTCGCAGTCGCGACCTTAGGAACTATTCCTTCGAACGAAGAATAGAATTATGTCGGCAACGTTCGCGAAACGAACGCAAAGATGTTCGCCCGAAGAGAGAGAGAAAAAAAGTCTCGATTCACAGCTCGACTTATTAATGGCCGTTGCTCGAGCCGTCGTTTGAGCGCGCTAAAGGAAGCGTACGTCTTGTTTGCCTTTCCACCTAATTCAACCGGCACACACGCGCCTGGGCCTCGAATACTGCGCACGCACATTATATGCACATGCACATACGTACGCATCGCGCCTCTGTCACGGAAATCGCACCTGTCCGAGACTCGTTCGTGCCGCGAGCCTTAAGCCTGTCAGCGAGATTCATACGGACTCGGATTGATATATCTCTGCTGAGCGCGAATCCGCACGGCCTCTCTCCTTTCGGTGCTTCTTTCACCCTCTTTCGCGCCTCGCCGATCCAACTGCGACGAGGAGTCGCGCGGTCACTTGCGCGTTTTACGCTTAGCATTCGGACGTATACGAAGAGATCGGATGATAAAGACACGGAAGAGCAAAGTTCGCTTTAGAGAACTGCAATTATTTCGTATAGCAGCTGTAATAGAGAGAATATAGAATCTTGCGAGAAATAGCGAAGATTTTTCGCATTTCATTGTAAGGTTATCAAATTACGATTTGAAAAAAAAGAGTCGAATGAAGGAAATTATATGTATAATAGGAATAAGTTGGAAATCCATTTATAAATTTAAAAGGAATGGAGTTTTATGAAAATATAAATTTTATTAAAATTTTATTAAGATACTACAGAATTTCTTTTCTTGAAAAATTAAAAACTTTAAACTTTGCAAGGACATTTTATTATAATTGTTGTTACTTACATATATACATATAATTAATAAAAAAATTCAGTATATAAGATTAAAAATAATTAATTTAAAGAAATTCATCTTTTTATTATTTTTTATATTTTATTTGTATGTATTCAAGTGCTTCGCACTTGTTATTGTCATCCAATTATTTTATGACAATTAAAAAATGTACATCTATCAACAAATTGTACTACAAAATTATCACCAGTTTTAATAATTACATCTGATTCAAGATGTGCCTCGCGATTAAAAAACTATGCATGAGGAAGCAGCGCGAAAAGATCGACATGTAAGGAGGGGGTGGATATTCGCGTGCATCGCGATGACGTACGATAAAAAATCTCATTTTCGTTGCACCTTGCGCGCGGTGCTTGCCACGCCCGCTAAATTATGTTTTCCCCAAATTGCTTCGCGCCACGCCCGCTCATACATTCTCGACATCGAGAGGGGTTGACGGTCGTTAAGAGATGGCCGATTTTTCTTGCGCCGGTCTTCCGCTCGCGTTTCAACGTTTAAACCCCCATCAACCAACAGCAAAAACTAAAAGAATAAGACAAACGTTCCGGAGATAACATTTGGCAACGCATTACAAGATGTCTACTCTTTCAAATTCAGGGATAGTTTTATGTTTCAGCCTGTGAAAATATGATAACTTATAAATATAAAAAAGCATAACGCATAACTCAGAAAAGATATGTAAAATATATTTAAACCATCTTTAATAATCTTTTTATAAAATATGGAATTAAAATATGTTTTAAATATAGATTATTATTAATCCATATAGTGAGATATATTTAATAGGATATAACATCATATTTATAATTCGTTCGTTTTTTAATCATAAACTCTAGTTTTTCAAAAGAAAGATCGAGTTCGTAATTCTTACGCTTCTAAAATAGTGCTGCAAAACTACAAGATAACAACTTGCTTATTCGCGATCAGAACTACGTAGTATCCAGTTTCTCGAGATTTCTTGGCGCACGAGTAGACCTCTCGCCGGATGAATGGAAATCGCGTGAATGACCGAGGATCGCCGTCGGGTGATGAGGAGAGGCAGAATGAGCGGCGGCGATCCGGTATGCGTGATCGAGAATGATCGAGCGAGTCTTTCAACCGAGCTCCTCGTGATTCCTCGCAGATCGCTCGCTGTAGGGGAATCGGTGATGAGGAATAATCCTCTCTTCGTGGTGCATACGTACACACGTCCGGGGGAGGGTGGGGAAGCGGGAAGAAGGAAGGCGGGAGCCACCGAGAGGGACGAGCGAGGAGAAAGAAATAGCCAAGTGGAAAGTGGCAGGCCACCGTTACCGGCGCGGCCAAAAACGCGCCGCCTCGAGGCGCACAATATGCAAACGACGCTTTAAAACGGGATATCTGCTTCTTCGTGCCGTCGTCGGTATTATCTCGGTTTTACTGTTCTCGCAGTGCGCCGCGGCGGCACGCCCGACCGGATGGACGGTACATTAGGTCTACACATCTGGACCTAGCTGGATGCCGGCTAAAAAAATTTTATAGGACTCTTATATTGAAGGAACGATGATGAGAGATGAACGAGAAATCCTTGATGCCTTGTTAACACATATGTAAAGTCTTGTATCTCCAATAGTAATTATTATAGATACTTGCGAAGGCAGGTTCTATATC
The DNA here is from genome assembly GCA_011636635.1 of Tetramorium simillimum. NCBI lineage: Eukaryota > Metazoa > Arthropoda > Insecta > Hymenoptera > Formicidae > Tetramorium > Tetramorium simillimum. The sequence continues at coordinate 14,024 of VBVQ01002904.1, forward strand.
TCCTTTCCTTGTTCGTTAGAAAAAAGTTAATTGTACGTCTGATACTTGTTACGACACGTAAAGGAAGATGGGTACAAATGATAAAAAATAAATAATGCCGATGTACAACTGACCGGGAAATAATATCAGTAATTCTTCAAGTAATATCCGCTGTTCCAAAATTCGACAATCCTGTAGCGAAGCACTTTGCTATTCCGAAGGGGGTTCCGTTACGAGCGGGCTCGCGTAAACGCCGACGAAGAAGAGGCGCACCGGAGCCTCGGGGAAGGACCAGGTCGAAGAAATAAGAACGACTCGCGAAGGACGAGACGAAGGGGAGAGCACAGGCGGGGGAGGAGAGAATTGCTCTACATATAAGAGTGCCGTAGCCTAAGGCGCGACTCGGCTACCGACGTTCCCTCTCTGGCGCAGCATAAGACTCGAGGGGGGCTCGGGAGAAGAGTGCAGAATCGAGATTCGAAGCGTAGCGAGGGAGCGAGAGAGACAGGAAAAAGAGAGATGCAGGGAGAGCGAGAGGCGGGGAAGGGGTACGTCCATCTCATCCATCCTTCCACCTTCTTCTTCTCGTTCTTGCTTCTCCTAATGATAGCGTGCACGTTGCTGCTGCTGTTGCTGATGCCGGCACGTTGCCCCCCTCGATGCACCGCATTGGCATCAGCAGCTCCACCAGCAACAACAACAACAACAGCAGCAACAGCGGCGGCACAGCATCCAGCTTCGACGACGGAATATATACAGCGGGATAACACGACGGTTGGTGAAGGCGAACCTAACTACCAGAGCACACCTTCGCCTCCGTGCACTAAAACATTACCACGCCGGCAGCGTCGACTGCCGCCGTTCCTCCTTGTAGGGTATCATCCGAGGCACGTATAGAGGGCCCTAAGTGCTACTTCACCGGAGTCCCGAACCACCGGTGCTATTCTTCGATCGTTCTACTTTTCCTTCCTCTCCTCCTCCGCCGCCTTTGCCGCTATCGCGCGGGAGAGACGGATAATCGAGCGAGACCCGTGATTACCCATTGAGGGTGGAATTCATTATGAAATCTACTTTGATACACTCGTTTCTCTTTCTGTCTATCTCTTTGTTCGCCGTACGCTAGCATCTTTCTATCAGGCTTATTAAAATAAGTAATTTTAATTTCCGTACTTATTCGTCTGCAGAATATTATAGAATACGAAGGTTCGTATAGAATACGTGTGGATTTTCTCGCTGCTTCGGCTCTTTGCTGAAAAAGTGAGATAGACGACGAAAATACGGATGTTCGCGTACTTTTACCGTTTTTAAATTACATTTTTCTTGCCAGTATAAAATTATCCTGTCACATCTCGTTAGCCGCGGTCAAACGGCGATGGAACGGCCTTCGAACCAGCCGAGTCGAAGTCGAGCGCAGGCCGAGAGACGTGACCTCGCGGCTGAAACCCCGCAATCTGTCTTCCTTTCTACAAAGTTGAATTTCAATTCTAGCGTGTGTCGACTTATCCGGCGGTAATTGGCGCATTTACCGCCAGACGTTGTCTACACATAGAACACGTTCGGGCAACGGGCACGTTACCGGAACAAGAAAACGTCCATACGAAACGATATAATCATATAATTTACACGCCACGGCCTCAAATGTCCCACTGAATACAATCTAATATCTAATTTGCGGGCTACCTGGATAATTTCGCGTACGCGTTCATGATTTAATCCTACATGCCTCAGCAAGCGGATTTTGTATGTAACGTAACGTAATATTTGCACAATATTTTATATAATTCACTACTGTGAAATAACCACTGCAACATTAATCGGCAGCAACTTATAATGATGTGAATTGATGATCTCTTCTGTAACGAACTCGATAGACGTGTACTTATAGATGTAATATAATCTTCAAGTAATAATCTTCAGCCTTTTCTCATTTAAACGAACTCTGATGCGATAGTGAAACTACCTCGGTATCGGTTCATCAAATGACGGTTTGCTACTGTGAAACTTGAATTTATCAGGAAATCACGCGTCCCTTATATTTTAATAATTTCTTTTCGACAACTGTAGAATGTCTCTTTAATGGCGCGATTATTATGCGGGATAACTGTCGCAGACCCTGAGATAGTATCAATATTCACTGGAAGCGCAGAGCGCCGTACGAAACGCATTGATTTCGAGATTACTGTGCGGCATCGCGTCGATGTCGAGCGCGAAATTGAAATTCAATTGCACACACGGGGAGCGAGCCTTCGGTCATCCTCGCCGCTCGTTCTCCACTTGGCGAACCTGCCTTCCCCACCAACGCGTTTCTCTCTCGTTTTTTTCACATCCCTTCTCTCGGGCGGGGTTTTTGCGTCGTTTCAAAGAGAAAGAGAGAGAGAGAGAGAGAAAGAAAGAAGGAGAGAGCGAGCACGCGGGTCGTTCCACGAGCGCTCGCCGCGTAACACGACGGTCGTACGTGACAACGATAATCAGCGAGTTAAGTGGGGTTTAATTTCCTTTGGGTGCGGGCGGTGGAGAGAGACGCGAACGAGAGTGGCGGCTGTGTTACGGAGCGGCGCGGAGGGGAAGGAGGCAGGAAAATGTGTGTATACACCTGCCAAGAAACACGCAGGCTTGTACACAACATAGGCGGATCTTGTGCCGACTCCCGTGAACGGAAAGAAGAAACGTGGGGGAGGGTGGACGGAGAGCGAAAAGAGAAGAGAGGATGAACGTGGCTCGACAGGGACACACAAGAACGTCCTGAGCCCGCCCGCACCACCTGTAATTGGGTCCAATCATCGTGGTTCTCATGCGAGCTCTTTTCTAAGATATATCTCGTAAGCCGATATGTGCGAAAGCTGCCGAAGTCAATGACTTACTAGATCGGCGACACATGGAATCGATGGAAATTGCGTTTTTTATACAATAAGCGATAAAAACCACGGCAAAAAAGATGGCGGTAATAAAACCATGACAGGTACATGGTAGAAACATATCTTTACGTCTGTGTAAATGATGGCCGAACATATTCATTAATATAATTGGAAATTAGAATCGATTCACTTTTCAATTGTAGATCGATGGTTGTACGAAGATTATGCGTCAGAAACGTTTATATAGCTGAATAAAATGTTTTGGCATAGGGCACCTCACGATCGTAATTGGTCCACTTGGATAATTGGATCCAATCATCGTGATTTTCACGCGGTACACCTGCCAAGATCCTGTAAATCAACGTGAGCGTGACAGTTTGCGTGAACGAAAGAGATTCTTATAACTCGTAAAATTACAACGAATTAAAGGAGTCTCTTATGAACTCGTTTGTGCAAAAAATGAATAAAAAGACTAAATTGTGGTATAAAGTAAAAAGAATATTTGCAGGTATTCTTCGTTATACAGAGATTGTCTCTTCAAAGAATTTACTTTTAACTTAACTTGTATTTAGTCGCATATTTTATGCATTGAATCTACATACAATACATCTCTTTAAACTTCTCTACCTAACACAAATAAAAATTCTATTCTTGTAATTAATTTTTAACCCTTTAAATACAACAAATAAAGTAACACATTCCACTATTTGTTATGCACCGCTGTGGAAAGTTCCCTGATGATTGCTAATGAGGATTATATTAAAGATTACATTCCCAAGAAGGTCTTTAAGTGATTTTTAATGTTATGACATGTTATTTCTTCAACACTTCCGCAATCACGCATGTACGCTTTCGTTTTACTGCATGTTAGCTACGCGTGCCGTCGACGATACAACCGAGATTTCTTAGGACTTCTCATTTCCCCGGATTCGAATGAGAGTTGCTGTACCTACAAGAGTCACTACGCATCTTCCAAGGCAGCTGCCTCGCCTCCTTTGCCGTGCCTATATAGATCGTACACATCTAAAGTCGATAAAGCGACGGATAAGAACATTGATTGAATCTGAGCAAACTTAAAATAGCGTCCGTATCTCACAAAAGATATATCTCATAAAAGTATCTTTTCTTTAACTTGATATAATTATTATAATCTGAAATATTAATTGTTGCAAAAGAAAACCGTATTTCTGTATGTTTTTTTATATTATAAGATTCAATAATAAATAATGAGATGTTAAAATAACTAAGAAATAAAAAAATAATACTTACATAGAATCCCCACTTGCTTAAAGGCAAATAAAAAAAAAAATTAATCAAAGTACAGTAAAAATACAATATAATTTATCAAAAATATATAAGATAATATTTTTGTAAAAAAATATTGTTCAATTTGTGAGTATTTATACATAAAATGTTATATAATATATTTTATATTAGTATATTATTTTATATCATTATGAAATTATTATTTTATGTTAATATGTATATTTATAAAGAAAATTGATCGGTTATACTAACAGCCGATCGCAACATTGATAGCGAGAAGATGATGTCGTCGTGCAGACCTATTAATTCTAGCTGCAGATAAGCCTCAGACATTATAGAGCAATGGAGTATATCCGTATTCGCTTTGTCGGTGAAATGAGAGAGACTCATGATACTGTATTAATTATATCTTAGCAGATAGATAAGATGCTAATGTAGGGAGTGACAGATCCGTGAAACCACCTATTGTTTTGTAGATAACAATCAAAAGGAACGGGATAACGACCGTGTAGTCACATTGTGAATTAGAATTAAATAAATAAAAAGCAAAAAATATGTCGATACATAATTTTATTAATAACACGAAGTTAAATTTTCTTTATTTTATATATACATACATGTCTATTTTGCTGCACTGATTTCGAATAATTTGTGATACTTTTATTATGTTATTGCACTGACGAAACGTTATTGTTGCACAGTAGAATAACGTTTGAGTAGAAAAACAGGTTTGCCATATAACTGAGAAAGTATGTAAGTAGTATCTATGATATTTCCTTGAAAAATATCCTCGTCAGGATTTACGACCTTTTAGGTCACAAAGATGAGAAAAGTCATTGTCCAAGAACTCGTTAGAGCTTACTTCTTATTGTTAGCGTCTGCAGTTTATGATCTATTCCGAAAATTTGATGTCCCTTGTAGCTCGTCACAAGATGTCCGCTCGGTCGCTTTAGACTACCGAAGATATTTATGATACTACTGTTTCTTCATGGTTACACAATGTAGCGTAGATGAAGAACGAGTGGGTAGCATAAAGGTGGGTGTTGGTTATATATCCTTAAGCTGTGAAGCTGTTAATGACACCTACGATATCTCTTTAATGAAAGCAGCCTCGAATTATCGCGACTACTTCATCGATTGGAAAGAGATAAGATTACCTCGATCTATCTTGAGAACATCGCCGTATTTTCGTTTCTTATCTTGTAGTAGATCTTTAACATGCCATCGAGAAACTTGTTTTAGAAAATGTACATATATTACCCATTAAACACTTTTACTTTTTTAAATACATTTCTCTTAGTTGATATTATCGGCTGTTAAAGAGTATTTTCATATAAATATGTAAAAATCAATACAAATTTACGTTATCTTTATTTATCCTCAATCGTAAGAATATTATTTTGCATTGTATATATATTTATAAATTCCTTTTTCTCTTTCCTCTATTTTCTGTTCATTTCTTTTCCACTTCGCACTATTCTTCTTCCTCACTTCTTTCTCCAATTTTTTCTACCCTTTTTTTCTTTCTTTTCTTCCATCTCCTTTTCCTTCTCCTTCATTTTAAATGTGTTGCATGCGCGTGAACTTAGTATACGCCTCCACCTGCTACTCGAGGATGAATCGACGATATAAAAAGCGAAGAAAGAACCTTAACTCGTACCTTCATAGCTATTGAACGATTCCTCTTTAGCCGCGTCCAGAAATTGCCTGTTTCGTGCAGTTTGCAGGAATATGAGATTGCGACTTCTAAATCGCTCTACCGGCCTGTGGTTTCGTCTTCTAGACATTAATTGCCAATAATTATAGAAAAAAGAAATAAAGACAATGACATAAATTTCAATTCTAATCATCCAACTATCGAACTGAGGTTCACATCCTACGCATTAACGTTTTGTTGTAAGAAAGAGACATCCTATTGAAGAGTGTCTATTATTTTAAATGGTTTCGTACGATTCTACATTTTAGTAGCAGGCTAGTTAATTTCCATTCTTATCATCCTGTTGATATCCGCATGTGTGAACACAACAAGTCCCAGTAATATTGATCCCCTCAAGCGAGAAAGTTACGCGACTGGTTGGCAGTAAAACGCACGAATCGCCGTGTTCCAGAGGCGCAAAAAAATCGCGTCATAACGGTTAAAGGCCGTTAAGGTCCTGATCCTGGTTTGTCCGAGGTGGCGATTTCGCCACGATTATTTTTCACTCAGTCGGCCACTCTTGCAGAACAACGAATACTTTCGGGACCAGAGCGTCCTACGGCGCCGTGCTACCGGGTCCGGTATCAGAATGCATAATCGGCTGGCATTCTCCGGGTACAGCGGGAAAGGAACTTATGGCAACATCTTGTAATGACATTAGTAAAGCGGGCCGAGACCGTACCTCATCGGTATGGTACTGGAGGTTCCATAGATGAGCCGTTGATACGCTTTTATTAATGCAATGTTGCTTATCTTAGCATAACGTGTGATTTGTTTTTGTCAATTGAGTTCAAAAGATTATTCGAAATTCATTTTATCGAAATTATTGCATATAATATTTTGTAATAGATATATTTCGTGGTTAAATATATTACATGAAGAAAGAATGTTAAATATGTATTAAATATTCACAAAATATTCAAATTACTTTCTTCTTTTTATTTTTGATTAATTTTGTAGAATAAAGCGATTCTTCGCAATGCCGGTATCCTTATTTTGACAAATACAAAAATTGAACGCTTGAATAAGTTTATCTTGTTTAGCATCTTGCATTAATTTACTTTCCTATTACGAGAAAACGATGTCAAACGAGCTGTCTTCTTTCAGTAACAACTTTGTTAGGAAATGAACGTCGCAAAGCCGATAAGGTCTCACTTTGGCGCGTAATCGCCGCTAAGAATCGGCATGAGACATCGGTACACCGCTGTCGGGTTAACTTCTTATTCCAGTGTGGCAGCGTTCTTATCTCGCGATGCGCTCTTTTGATGCTGCCCTCTCGCTCTTCCTTTTTCTCTTGCGGATTATCACTCGCCTCATGCTCCAAGGTATGCGCTGTCAACGGTTGACGATAAGGGAACTGTAAACGGCCATCTTTAACCTGTTGCAGTATCCTTATATGCATAGATAGTATCTACATACTAATTAGCATAAATAAACATCGTGCCGTGGAAAATAAGGCTGTGCCCGGCAAGTCAAAAAGTGCTCCAATTTTACATTGATATTACGAGTAATTTTTAAATAATTCTGTAATTATAGGATGCCTTGTCATTGCGGAAGGGAAGGCCGTCATCGTAATCTTTCTCGACATACTTTTTTCCTCTCTTCTTAGCGTGTGACATCCGAAGAATATGCTTACGTTCAGGTATTCTGCGATACCCATATACTTACGACGCGCGTCCCTGAATCAAAGCTACCCACGTTCATCTTTGGCAAAGGGAGATCAAAGGCATGCGCGGGCCCGTAATGCGGACGCGGGTTCGCCACCCGCGTGTAAGAAATAATAATAATTAAATGCGCTTAATTACCGGCGAGTTGCCGCGAAGGATTCGGACGGGCGATAACTCAGCGCCGGGCACTCTCGGCGCGGCGCGGCGGCGGGAGAATGGCCGACGAGAAGCATTTGGTAGGATATTGCGCGTTGTGCTGCAAGCGTGCGCAGTTCATTAGGGTGGATCCTTTTCGGCTGGCGAGGCAACGCGGCCCAACGGGGAGCGCGAGGGTCGAGGGGCAAAGCGCGCGCGAAAGGCAAAGATAGCTGCAGAAGCACGAAGCAGTTAATATTGTCTCCTGGGGGCATATTTTACGGCAGATACAATCTTCAGGATGCCTCGCTAAAAGCTACACGTGTTTATCAGCGTAAGCCTGCCCCCTCCCCACCC
>VBVQ01002905.1:0-21969 GCA_011636635.1 Tetramorium simillimum
GATGTGATATTATTATGACTAATAGATGGCGTGATAGTGTACAATTATATTATGTGCCTTTTAAATATGTTTAATAATTAATTGTTTAATAAAATAAATTAAACAGCAAAAATGTCTTATTATTGGGACATGATTTACAACTGGGACAGCTACCTTATTCAATTTTGTTTATGAAAATGCATTGTAAATATATTAATTTGTAGATCGTTTGAATAATTTTATATCAAAAATATATTCTATCGCAAAACCATTACTTACCTAACGAATAAATATTTATAATTCCTTCGGGAGACGCAAATAAAAAGATAAACTAAAAATAAAACGTGGATTTGGGCATGGTTGTAAAAAAATTTTTTATTTCAAATAATTAGAAAAAAATACCATCATGAAATATACTGATTTACATTTAAAAAATCAAAAATTAAGAAAAGTTTTTTTCAGTACAACGCAAAGATTAATACATTGTCAAACTTATAAATTATATCCATTAAAAAAAATGAAAATGGATCCAAATTTAAACTCTCACATCTTTTATTCTGAATTCCTCCCCACTTCCCCCAGCCCTCTTCAGCAAAAAGCTCGCACGTGAAAACTGTCAAAGCTTTTTTCAGCAATCTAATATAATTAATCGTAGAAACTTCAGGTTGGAATTTCATCATCGCAAGGAAAACGACAAAATTACGGAGCCTTTATATTTGACAAAAGCGCAGACAACTCGATTCCTCTCTTCATTGTAGACATCCACTCTCACATCTTGGTGCGGAAAAACGAGAATTGTGCCTCGCAGACCGGAGGATGGCCGGTATATTTCTCTGTCTATATAAGCGCAAGTGGGTTAATTAAATCTTCGGCGAAGTGTTCCACCAACCGCGTCTATTATCCGACAGATTTTACGATTTATTAATCGTTGCTAACCAAGAATGATCGACAAGACACTAACGGATGTTACTCGCATTGTTTTACATATTTAGGATTTTCTGCAGTTTTAGTAATGATTCTTCTGACACTTCTACTTTTTTTATATAAAAATTAGTACTAAATTTTTTAATTTGAGACAAAATAACTTGTTTGAAATTGAGCTAATTGTAAGTTCATTAATTATAAAATCTATTTTCAATACAAAATCATACATAAAATCTTATAAATTATGGATTCATTCTCATTCTCTTTGACTTGTTCTTTAATTTTTGCATTAAGAAATGCCTTTATTGCTGTAAAATTGATACTGAGGCATTTTTGAAGAATGTCAGATGTATTTTATCTTCGATATTTTTCATGCGCGAAACATCGATTCACGTTTGCATTAATGCACCCACATGAATACTGCGCTTCGCGCTTGTCACCGACGCATTACGCCTGATTTCCGCTTCCGTTCGCTGTACTCGGTGGTCGCACGAACGTAAAATAACACCTGCTCGAATTACGATTTGCATGTAGTCGAAACAACGCGATAACATTACTTAAACAGATATTAAATAGCTACATTTAAATAGGTGTTATCTAACAATTAGTAATTTTAATAAAGTATATAAAATTCTCTCCTTGATATATTTCTCCGTTTCATCTCATAGTAAAAAATAGAAGAGAATTAAAAAAAAAGAGCTAAAAAGAATAATATTTATTTATATAATGAGGATCGCCGAAACATTTGTACATTTTATTATAATATTTATGAGTAAATTAATTTAGCTCGAGCTCTAAAAACTTTATTTCTTTTATTATTATATAAAGAATTAGAAGGCCTGCTCTCATAGACTTTTCTACGTTTCCCGTATTCTTATCACAAGCTATTTCATTGAATATTTATATATTTTATCCATAAACAAATCTTAAATAAAACAACAAGAAAAATTAGTGATTGAATCCATACTTGAATTACATAAGAGAAATACAACTTTGGTGACTAAATCGGGAGCGAAAAAGAAAGAAAGAAAGAAATCTTATCCTTTCATGTAACCGAGCCAACTTCTACACCTGCAGAGCATAATAGAAAGGGATGCGGAAGTGGCTGCGGAAGAGATTGCTGTCACTCTATTGTTTCCGCCGAATCAGCAGCAACCCCTTTTTCTTGGATTTGAATCAATACTGAACTATTCTTTCAAGATAAATTTATATCATTTCGAGGCAACTCTTCTTTTTCGGACAGGTTCTCTTAATCCAATTGGTTTAATTACCGACAAAACAGCAATGCAATAAACAATTGTATACTTCAATCATTTTCATTTAAATATTATTTGAAAGCACAAAATTTACATAACTTTGAATCAACCCTGAATCTACCCTTTATTTATTTATTTGAGTAATATCAAATAAATAAATAAAAAATTAAAAAATACAGAATAAACAAATTGCTAAACTGACAGTAATTTTAATACTGTTAAAACAAATTTGTATGAGAATAGATCACAAATATGATGCACACAAGACTAGGCATAAATTAATAAAATTTAAAAGGATAAGGAAGAGGGTGGATACAGATTTTGATTGTAAAAAAAATAAAATATTCAATTTTGTGTTTATGAAAATGTATTGCTCTACAAAATGTACAAGATAATTGCGACAACTACTACAACAAATACTAAGTGCGTGAACAAATACAGGATACAATAGAGAAGAAGATGGTATTATGGCCACTGTAGGTATTATGGCCATACATATCATCCCTATTAAGAATAATTGTTAATCGAATTTACTTTTTTATGTTTGACGCTTAAGTCAGATATCGTTATATCTCGTTGTTTGGTGCATATGCGCTATGTTTCTTTTGTCTGCAATCGCGCGTTGATTACCTTTCTTCTTCTTCTTCTTCCGTCTGCCATAAGTTAAGAGGGCAGAAGACATTTTTTTGTGTTACCAATGTTAAGTACAATAAACTAGTTATTATTCATAAGTGTGGGTCCTTTTAATTGACCTCTGACTACTGTAACATCTCGAGTAGCACCTCGAGATATTCGTTCGTCCAGGCAACAGTCTCTAAGCGATTCGTTAAAGTATATAATAAGGAATGTTACTTCTAATGGTAAATCTTAACGTGCGACGAATGCGGGGTATTTTTTGAAAGAAACCTATGTACTTTAAATTATTGTAAATATATTTTTATAATATTATATATATGTATATTATTTACATGTGTACCCGTAGGTACCCGTGTCAGACGTAACGTATAGAACGACTACACGTGTCACGTGTACCCGTGTATTTTAAAACACGTTTCTGATCGAGAGCTCTAGTACAGATCTATCCAGGTACCGGAATATCCGAGTAGCGAATAAATATAACACTTAATGCTTCTACTAAAAAAAAAAACGTGGCAGCGCTTGATACGTGAAAAGTTCGAACGATAGCTAATCAACGTGCTATTTATCTGTAAGAACTAGAAAATTATTACAGAAAGCACCATATTAATTAGTTGTGGCGCGAACTTCCGCTACGCACTTTTACCACATCCTGAGGCCAAGAGTCATAAAGTTCGAATTATTTGGATCTGCGACTAACCCATATAACTTGAAAGGAGGATGTTAAAAATGGGTCGATTTTGGCCCCCGAAGGTGTAAGTAAAAGGAGGAACGTTTTTTATAGATTTTGACCTTCTAAATACGAAAAAAATATTGAAAAGTTCGTGGGCGTTCGGGAACACCGTGAAAATTGAACAAGAATGTAAATTATAGAAATTTGGATGATGTAATGAGCCATTACAAAACATATCCGTATGAGTATTTTTTGGAGGTTGAAGGAAAAGGTAAAAGAAGATATGTTTTGTGTGCGTTTGTAAAGGAAAATGTAAACAAATAAGTGAGGAAACGGAGGAACAAAAATCTCTGTAAATAACTTGAAGAATAAGAACGTCTGATTGTGTTTTGCTTCTTTTAATCTCGTTCTCTGCCGAACCCGGAACCGCAACGAGGATGCGACGAGATATTGGTTCCATTTTTTATTTTTTTGTATTTTTTAAGTTTTTCGATAGTTTAAAATTTTTTTTTATTTAAAATGTTTTGTTTTTTTGTATTTTAATTTTCTTTCTGTATGTTTATCTGTATGTTAATCTTTTTTCACATTTTAATTAAATGAAAAATAAATTAATTTCTTACGCTTGAAAGATGATTTATTTTTTAACCTGTGTCATCAGAATCAGAAGTGTCCACATCTTCCAGAAAAATGTCTTGCATCGATGATGCTGGTAAGGATATATGTGGTAAAATAGCTTCACATTTTATTATTAATATCACATGATAATTCTTATCATCATTGATATCATTAATAATATAGTAAATCTTAAAAGAACTTTTGCCCTGTTAAAACATACTTGACGGGAGACGCTACCGCGTCTCTTGACATTGTATTTATTGATTAATTACATTAAAATGTAATCTAAATGGATCTCGAATTCAGATAATATTCATAATTAATTCGTCTTCACACAGTCTCGACTCTTTTTGTCTTTTAGCAATCGAAGACGACTGACTTCCCCGATCTTATTGTTCGACTAACTTATAAATATATGAGAACAAGTAGAACATGTAGAACAAGTATGACTCAATTATTATAAATAAGTAAACAGCCGTGACATATTAGCCAGTTTCGCGGTCTAGAATTAAATAGAAATAATATCCTACGATCTTTGAATGTATTTTAATATTATCATTATTATTACTAAGAGCGGGAAGGCGCTAAAAAATATGGTGGCGGACAATCGACACGAGAACGGAAAAAATCACGTGATGCGCGCGAAACTGTGGCAACAGGATATTTCGTTTCAGGAACGAACGCGGTGTAAATGGAAATTAACATTACAATTAATTAAAAATATATTAAGATTGATGAGCATGTATAAAAATATTTGAATTAATTTTTTTGAAATATAACGTTTATAATATCTTCAATACTCATATATTTTATCCAGTCCTTTCTGCTGTACTGCTATTCACTATGCATGCTAAATAGAAAAGGATAGCCAGATTACTCGATTCTGTCTCTTTCTAACCGCCTGATATTCTTTTGATTGGCTCCTGCCCTCTATACTACCTTATCTTTGGTAGATGGTCGAAGCTCGAAGACGCGCGATCTCGAAGCAGTACGGGCACGGGTTAAAGTGAAATACGGGTTAAAGTAAAGTGAAATTAAAATGAAACGATTCTTCTTGTCTTGCAGAACTATTTTGCATTAACCTAACCCCGGACTACTTTTTAACAAGAGGTGAGTGTCGAAGTAAATATTTTAAAGTAAATAGCCGATCGGTGCATCGGGTGGCAGGCAGCCTCGTGAAAATTAATCGCGCGCGCTGCTCGTGCGACGACGCTGCCGGCCCGCGTCGAAAACCGACTAGAATTTATGTTACAGGGATTATTGTGCGTCCCGCATTAAAAAGTGCATTGCAATTTTTAGAGAGAGAGAGAGAGAGAGAGATGTTTTCGCCGCACGACTCTCGCCTTGTGTCGGCTGTTTGTCCTTGTAGTTATTTGGCAATTATTCGAGACAAATAAGCGGAAAGGTCGTAAGGCGAAAAACAGACTCAGAGAAAATACCTCTAGAAAATTCGACGCGATTCCGAAACTAAATCTGCTTTAATTTAAATCTTATTTTTATATGTTACAGATCGTAGTGGCACCTCCGTGGTTAAATAACTCCCGTTGCGCATCGGATTGGTGAGTGCAGTGAGCGACGAACTGCTCCTCCCGCGTCTCTCGCCGCTCGCCTACCGTCGCTAGATGATACCGCCTCTCGCCGATCTCAGACGCTTGCCGCGGCCTACCCACCGACTTTCCGCGCGCTTATTCGCTTCGACATTATCATTAATAAATCAATAACTATTGCGAATTTTGCAAAATGGTATAGGACTTTTCTACTTATCTTAGTCTCTTCTATCTTACTATGAAAGGGGGTTTACAACAACTAAAATTCACCCTGTATATAATATACTTTTTGTACATCAATTTCGTTATCCGACGAGCGTACCGACGTAGAATTATTTTACTATAATTAAGCTCTGTAAGATGTAGCGTACATCGCCGTACAATGTGATAAAAAAGAAAAAAATAAAGTTCATAAATAATCATTAGTTTATTATGAATGATAAGAATAACAAGACTTCAGATACAAAAAATCGGATTAATCTTGAGAATCAGTAAGAAGCCAATAATGAAATAGAAAATGTAGACAAAATTTACAGAGTACAATTGTTAAGGATGAAGATGAATATAAAAATGTAAGTGTGTATGCATGTTTCTAAAGTCTTTAGTCAATATTATTTTAAAAAATTCAGAAAAATATTACAACACACAGTTGCTTTTGGGCACGTTCCGTTTCACCGCATGATGCGCATTTTTCTATAGTAAGCGTTACGTATACTATAGATATATGCGCGCATATGCGTGTTACGGAACGCAGCCTTTAACACGTAACAATATTGAAAATATTTTCAAATTCCTTTAAGGAATATTAGAATACAACGACAAATGATAATTAATAAAGAATAAACAAGTTAAGAGACACCAATATATGCACCTAGTGCTGTTTTTGCTATACAAACGAGTTTTATATAAACTTCATTATAAATTGCGATCATGAAAAATGTGAATTATTTTGTAAATATTATACATATTTACTACATATTATATTCTAATAAAACATGTGTGATAGCCTATTGGAAAGAATATATTAGAATGGAGGTTTATAGAAGTGCCTATGCATTTGCAAAATTAATTATTTCGAGAATAAATCATATCAAATCCAACATCACGGCTTTTTATTATGATGTCCTTTGTGCTTATAGATATATATGGAAAATACATATTTAATATATTGTATTGATTAAAATAACATTAATATTTCTCGATAAAACTGTGTAGATCGTTTCATTTTGTATATTCATATATTTATTGTGAGTTCAAATATATTTTTGTTATGTTATAGGATGTATTGCTTGTCTCATGTATTTTTATCGCTTTACTAAAGATATTTCTTTGTTATAGCTTCGCGGAACAATTATGCCCCCCCGCCACGAGAACCAAGCTCCAGTTACGCTGTTAAGCCGGGTACTCACTATACTGTGTAACATGCAACACAACAGTTGCTGCAACCAGTAAGTACGTCTTGATTCGTCTTGAACTCTATTGTTCATTAGAAAAAAATTGGTTGCAGCAACTGTTGCGTTGCATGTTACACAGTGTAGTGAGTACCCGGCTTTATGTCTCAACAAAGTGCTCCCAGATCAAACGACTTGACCACTCTACCTCCCACTTTTCATAATTCGAATGCAAATACTGAGTCTATGCTGCGCCATGTATCTGGAACATCAAATCCACTGTCAAGCTTAATGGACACCATTGGAGGAGATCTCAACGTGAGTAATTTTGGGTGCTTTCCAGCAATGACACTGTGTAACACAGTGAATCATTTCATCTCTCTTTAACATTCAGATCAAACAAGGACAAAATGATACACTGTGTTACACAGTGTCGTCTGTGTACGTTACTGGAAAGCACCCTTTATTATATTTTTTGTAATTCTTATCATTTATCTGCTTTAATTTACATCTTATTTATACTATGCTTTATTTTGACATAATTGATCTCGATTAAAAAATTGCGAATTAGTATTTCACATTTTTTAAATACTATTTTAGAATGTATATCATCATTATCCTTCACATTGTGAAAGAGGACAATATCACGGAAGACGCTCACAGCAAGAAAGAAGTCATTCGTACGCGTTACCAAAGATCTAATCACAACACATCCGTGGGCGCGAAAATCAAATGTAACGTTTGCCTGAACTCTTACAGGAATAATGAAAGTTTACTGAAACATGTAACAGACCATGCCACTAAGATCTATAAATGTAATCACTGTAACCGTTACATATAACGGGAAGTGGACATTCAAAAACCACTTATCAATCTAGCACCCAGGCTATTTTACATTCGATGAGTAAAGATTAGGATATTCCTCCTACGTTTTGAAAAACGTATCGACGTGGTCGATTATTTATTAAAAGGTTTTCCAGAACAAACAATGGAAGAAAATTCGAAACCTGTCGACCGAGGTTGTCGGAGAAAGAAACCGGTGTGCTATGGCAATAAAAAAACTTCCAAGAAAAATGATAGTTCTAATTGTAACTTGGTTACGAGCAGCGGGGGTAATCACCCGCAGCCACAACCATTACCGGAAGCCACGACCAGTTCGACAAGAAAAGAAAATACTACAAATGGCCAACAGGACAATAACTGTATGACACAAATTTTAAACCAAATAACAAATCTAATTTTACAAATGAACGAGCATCGTAGCGAGTTTCGAGAGAATGCACGTAGCACATAGTGTGATGCGGTGAAGGCCTTTGCAGAAATAGAAGAAACACGTGCTGAAACTAGAGCAGCACGTATTGAAGCTGCAGAAGCACGTGCTATAGCAAATCGCGTATGTGAAAAAGTAAATATGTTAGAAGATCAGCTCAAAATAATAAGTAATAAAGAAGGTAACCATTCAATCCAACCAACCAATCCTCCAATGCAACCGAGAGAAAAAAGACGAAGTTTCCAGTATTCTCGATAGAGGAATTAATAGAATTGGAGAGACTGTTGCAATCCGAAAAAGAGGCGAAAGCCGAATTGGTTAATCTAGTGGATAAAATTAGAGGCAAAGATTCAAGAGATGCCATAAGAAAAAGTCTGAAAGAAGTATTTTCGGATGATGTCTGCATTAGTTGTTCCTGGACAGGAAAGATAAATAAGTTTAAATTAAAGGATTTTTTAGTAATCAAATGCATTAAAGATAGTGTAAGAAGAACCCACCCAATGTTGGAAAATTTTCAACACGTCTTGGCAGATTGGTTGAAAAATGCACGGCGACGACTTAACAAAGAAAGAAAAGATTAATTACAACGATGATACATCCCTCTGCAAAACTTGCCGGAAACCGCTGTGCATAAGGCGACCTATCGACGGTAAAGGCTTCGGCTCTGCCACCGCTGGGGATTCCCCGCTCCATCTTCTTGACCGTCCATCAGTCCTACCAAAAGAAGCGGAACCGGTCTCGCCTCTCCCGCCGAGCTTTCGGCCGACCATACTGTGCTCGACAGCATTTTGTATCAACCGCGGTTGATCTGATCAACTGCCACCGAGATACCCAGTCAAGTATTACAAGCTCCATCTCAGCCACCTACCACCCACCAGACATATCGTATCCAATGCGGTTGATCTACTCAACTGCCTTCGGGAATACTTATTAAGCAACGTGGGCTCCCTCGATCTCGTGTCCAGCGTTCTCCTCGAACCAAAACCGCGAATCCGACAACCGTGCCACGAAACTCACAGTACCGCCCAACAAGAAACACGGCGGAGATCCTCCGTGGCCACCGAGTTTCTCGGTCGCACCGGGGACTGTCAAAGAAATCCGTATAACGCGCCGCACCGGAATATTATAACAGCTAAAAGGGTTAGCGTACCGATTAAAAAGTCACAGTGCTTCGGAAACCGTTATAAGAAACAACCCTCTGGACAATGTAAAAGAATTTGGATTTTTTAACAGTCGTTTATCTTGTATTTTCTTCGATATATTGTCATTGTATTAACAAAATCATTTCTTTTTTGTGTATGAGAAGTTGTACAAGGCCAACGCTTCCTTGGCCAAGGCACTATCGAGAGAGAAGCAGAAAAATCAGTCATTGAGTACACGTAATATAGAGCTAGTTGAAGAGATTCAGAGGTTACATCTAGACAGCAGACAGAAAAATGTGAGCATTGTTTATATGACAGTATCATTTATATTGATGATTTGGAGTTACGATTTCACAGAATGTAAATTTCTTATATTATCTATTTCAGAAAGTAATGTCTTCGTTAGTAAATAATTTAACAGAAATTTATAAAATGTCGGCCTCATTGGCAGAATATACATCGAAGACCGTTAATGATCTGATAGAAGGATTACTATTAAGAAGGATTACTATTAATAAGCCTACAACTAATTTAAGTAACGTGGAAACCCTTTATTTATCACCACTGTCTGATGATATACAAAAAGTGACTACTGTCCATTATTCTAATGTCTGTATGCAGAGAGCGGATTCATTGGAAATTAAACATGTCAGGCGTACCGAGGTCGCAGTACTTGAGAAAACGTAAGGAACGATCTTATAAACCATGTAAAAGAATTTGGATTTTATTTTAACAGTCGTTTATCTTGATCAATAATTAAAAACTATAAACAAAACGAATCAGTTTTATTGCAAGAGAATGAAGTCCTAAAAGACAAACTGCGTCAGGCAAAACGTTCAAAAAATACCTCCGACTAGCACAAATAGAAATTAAGAAGTGCGTTGATAAAAAAGTTGAAAATATTAACGGAAAGTTGGAGGAATCGTGACGAGAAAAAAGATTCATAAAGGTCTTCCCAGACATAAAATAAATGAATCACAAGAATAGATTATTCTCTTTCCCTGAAAGTCATGATACAAAAATGACCTTTTTTTAAAACCTAGAGAAACATATCGAAGCTCTCGAGGCTAATGAAAAACAGTTGAAAATTATTGTGGACGCAAAAACAGATATGATAAATAGAAAAAATCAAACCATTGAGGAAAAAATTGACCTTGAGTAGAGATCCTATAATAAATGTTGCGACGATCGAGATAAAAAATGGCGGATAGAAAGAGATAACAATATTTGCTGTCTTTTCTCCATTCGGTACATTTCGGATAACTTCGTACATTTTCGTAAAAAGGAAAGAGAAGAAAAGCAAGAGACGGATGACTATTAGAGACGAGTTTTAATAAACATAAAATATTAACATTTTATAAAACATAAGATTATAAACACAATATATTAATATTTACAGATTATATATTAATATATTTTTTTAAATTGATTATATATTAATACATTTAAAGATTAATATTTAATATTTATATATAAATATTAATATTTATATATAAGATTAAAGATTAATAATAAAAGATTATATATTAATATATTTTAAACATAAGATTATAAACATAACATATTAATACTAACAGAATTAACGTATTATGAGACGCAGCCAATATGAGAGATTTCAAAAAGCGGAACAGGGACATTTCGATTATTATAATGGGAGATACCCTTAGAATTAAAGTTTTTCAGCGCATAGGTACTTAGAAGCTCTATGTCTTATTCGATATAATTATTTCTTATAAATAAAAAATTGAAAATATCTATTTACGATATAATAGGTCTAATATTAGCACCATTGAGAACAAAAAATGCATCCTGGCGCTACCAGAAGGGTCTTCGACCAAGAAACCATTATGTCTAATGAAACAGTCGATAATATATTTAATACCAATAATATTACAAAATATACCAATAATACAAATACCAATAATATTACTAAATTTAATATTTCAACTGGTGAAGATCAGAAAGATGATCCACGCATTCAGAGTAATACGGCTCCTACAAGGAGCACGTGCTCATCCAAAGGATGTGGATGCGTCAAGAGGGACGCTACATGTAAGAGACATGTAGACTGAAATCTCTCTTTTTGCGGAGCGGTCACCCATCCACCTAGCAAACCCGGGACGGGGGCCGGGACCTCTCCAATGCTAGACGACTACTCTAGCACGGAGCCACTGACGCCCCACTAACGTCTGGTTATTATTATACAGTATATTATCCGTGACATAAACTATAGCGATAGAGTTAACTCCGCTACTCAGAGTAAAGTTTTGGAACGCAGCCCAGCAGGTAAAAAAGCATCGTGTGCTCTTAACGTAGGCTTAACTTTCCGGGTCCTTGAGAGCGACAATAAATAACCTTATGGAAGAAATTGCGCAATTGAAGGAACAAATATGGGAATTAGAAATAAAGAAATCTTCAAAGAGGCTGTAGGTGCAGCTCAGCTCAGGCCTGCTCAGGTTATAATTGTAGTTGCAAGAAAAAAGGTTATATCTGTACCGATAGATGTAAGACGTGCAGGATTACCTGTATGAATAGGAAGGTAAGTCAGTGAAGGTAAGGTGAACGGCCCACTTATTGACCTTTTAACCTTTTTTTATATTTTACAGACCGTTGATTCCGCAGAAGCCACAAAATTAAAAGAATTGATAAAGGAATTGGAGAAAAAAAAGCAGCTAAACATGTCGGAGGAAGATGAAAAAAAAGAACCGGTTCTCGATGGCCAGAAGAAAAATGGCTGCGGCAGGATATGGTTAACATGGAGAGGAAGGTTAGGGAGCTCCAGCAAGAGATGCGGGCCCTTAAAGAACGAATGGGCTCTAGGTCTGTTTCAAGGGAACCCGAGCGAGTCGAAAGGAACGCGGAGGAGCAGAGGGGGAATAAAAAACCCCAGCAAAGGAGGGAAAAGACGCGATACCACGACACGCTTTGCCAGATGCCCCGTTAGCGACAATTTGGGAGGGGAAACGGCATCGGGATTTTAAAATTGCGGGGGAGGGATTTACGCCGATTCCCCGTAATGACCCGCGTTTCCGCGGAATCGGAGAACAAACCTACGTGCTTCTCCACCGAATACCTATAACTTAATGCGGAAATGGAATCTCCAATTCTCCGGTAAAAGGGGCAGCGACGGTGAAGCTTTCTTATTGCGCATCAAAGAGGCTGCCAGCCTTTTTGGCCGTGAACGGCGTGTGATACACTTCAAGTTCCAAACAAAATTATTAAAATTCAGGTGAATTATGACATACACATACACATATCACATCACATACATTTTACACATCATATTTTCTCTCTTATTTTCACTCTAATATTATAATTTTTCAAATATTTTCGTTCATTATATATTCAATATGCAAATAAGTAATGAATTGACGGAAAAATGTAACAAGCGAAGCTTTTCAGGAGCTTGGCTTAATGATACTCGATATAAATCTTGGACAGATAAAGTATCATCCGATAGTAGTCTTTATTATTGTAATATATGTAATAAAAATATATGTAATAAAAATTTTCATGTAATTCAGTACATGTCTCAAGACATGCGAATTCTGCGTTTCACAAAAATAAAGAAGAATCCTTGTTACGTAATGATGATAATAATTTGTTAAAGAAAAGAAAGAAAGAAACGACATCGATGGTTAGATAATGAGCAACTTAAATGTTGGTTACGCGAAGTGCCACATGTTCCAAATTCATTTTCTTGCTCAATTTGCGATAAATCTATTGTTAGTGGTTTATCGCAAATCTATCGTCATTTATGCATTTTGCCGTATCGAACCCGACGGTGGGGATCGAGAGCAAAGAAGAATCGTCATTTATCGCAAAATCTACAAGACATACAAAGAAATATAAAATTTTTATTAGAAACAAACCAATCTAATGAAGATTTCAATGAAGAAAATAATGAATTTCTGTCATTTGAGGACCGCAAAAACTCAATGAAGGTTAAATATTCTGCTTTAATCGTAGAAGCAAATATTTCTATTCAAATGGCAGAAAAGTTTTTTAAATTTTTTCAACATGCATTGAATGATGGTGAGGTATTGACAAGCATAAAAATGGCACGAACAAAATGTATTAATATGATGACGAATGTTTTGTGCCCAGTAGAAACAGAACGTGTCGTTAACAAGATTCAGACACAAAATTTACAGTATTTATTGATGAAACATCCGATATTTGCAACGATAAATGGATGACTTTCGTTGTTCGTTATATTGATTCAGAGACATTAGATATTCGTTCTCAATAAGTTAAGCTAATAAATATTGACGCCAAAGATTCTAGTGCAGAAAAGTTATTTCAGGCTTTTAAATGTGAAATGTGGAAATTACAGATTCCATTTTCAAATATTGTTGTCGTGCGATAAAGCGACTGTCTTGACAGGGAAACATGTATCATTTAAAAGAAAATTAGAACAAGTATATCCATGTTTATTAACATTTGGATGTCCTTACCATTGAGCAGCGTTAGCAGCTCATGCTGCATGTGATAAAATACCTATAATTTGCGAAGAATTTAAAAAAAAATTTCTAATTTTATTAATAGCAGTCCGAAACGTTCGGCTATTTTTGCAGAATTCTCTGTCTTCCAGAATCTTGGGATACAATTAAACATTTTCTTACTGAATCAGTTTTAAGTGAAAAACCGACATCTGGGCAATATCTATTGTCTTTGATGGGCAACGTAGAATTGAAAGCATATTTTCTTTTTTTTAAATAAATTTTAAATTTTGCCGCAAAAACACATACCGCTATTTCGACACTGTATATATTTTATATAAATTATTTGTTAATTATTTATTTACTACGTATTATACTAATATATTTATTGTGTCTTATATTGTGTCTACATAAATATTATACTTGTATTATATATTTATGTAAATATATTAATATTTTTTTTAATGTATTCCTAGATTACTTATTGTTTCATTCATATCATTTTAACCTGTATAATGTTCTTATTAGTTGATACTATATGTCATATCTAAATTTTAACATTTTTTATATCACTCATTTATTATTCAGCTAATTTAACAATTTATAAGTTTTTTATCATTTTTATTTCTGTTTTTCTTGTTTATTATTAATATTATTTTAATATATTTATTTTTAATATTATGTTATCTTTAATCTTATTAGACTGGTTCAAAACATACATTTGTTCTTGAAATATAATCTTCCTTCGCCATATTTCTTAATGATTACTTTGAAATATAATTTTTCTTCTCATTTTTCTTACTTTGTATTACTATTTTTTCAAGTAAAGAAAGATGTTTGCTTTTATTAATAAAACGAGGAAAATGTGCTTGATGCATTATTATATTATATTTTTAATTTGTTTAAATTTTAAATAAATTTTAATAAGAGTGGAACTGAGTCTATTTATTTATTTATATTTTACATATTTATTTTACTATTTGCTTTAATTATATTGTTTTCTATTTAAAATAAAATAATGTATTTTCAGAATTAAAATGTAAAAAATTATCAATTATATCAAATAAATCAAAACAGTACAAAAAATTTTCTGTACTTGTAATTGTACTTTTTAACATTTTTTTCTCTTCTCTCTATTATCTCTCTTCCTTTCTTCTCTCTCTTTTTATATAGATTTGTATATTTAGTTTTTTATGTGAAGAAAAAGAAACAGATAGGAAAGAGATACAGATAGAAAATACAACAGGAATTAGTAGTAAGCTTGCAAGCAAGGGGATGCGCTTTCCTCCTCGCGCAGATCACCGTGACCGAGTCACACCGCTCGGGGTCAACAACACTCGATATTCCCCTAGAAAGCGCCCCTAACCTTTGGCTAGTGGACAGCGTCTTCACCCCTACGGTCCGCGACGGTAGAATTAGTCACGCGAGATGCCACGCATTCGAGGAGGGTGGATCGCGCCCTACGTAATTCTCGGAACGATCGATCGAAGTCGCATGGATCGCCGACGTATAATAAGCGGACGCGAGGCGCGTCCCTTTTTGTATATATGGCTGTACGATTCGTGTCACGGAGTATATTTTCCGCTTTTTTTTTCCCTCTCTCTCTCTCTTTAAATTCGTTGCTCACACTCACCAGATATTGCGCGTAATGTTTGTGCTTAGTGAAGCTGGAGGAGCGCTTTTTCTTCCTGCCGGGATTAGCGGCGGCCGAAGCGGCGAGGGTGTACAGCTTGTCGCCGGACTTCTCCTTACGGGGCGTCGATACGTTCGACTTGTTCGCGGGCATCGTTCGCTCGAGAGATCGATTCACTGTCAACTGAACGCGGTCCGCGGCCACGTAACGGGCGACTCGTACGAGGTGTCAACGACGGTCACCGTGAACGAGCTTAACGGTCCAGCAACGAGGGAGACGATGATTGATAACACCACCGAAACTTTCCCACTTTGTCCTATTCCGCTCTATACGGACTGCACGCAGATGTGGTACACGTGCGCGTCGCTGTGTGCGCGCCTATGATGCTCACGGCTCGGCGACGCTCGGCTATGTACGGCCGTGCCCGGCTCGAAGCCACGCCACCCGCGCTGTTATTCAATGGACTACCGCCAAGTCGTTTGAATTCTGTGTCGCTACAGTACGGCTTAGAAACTAGGCGAAACAAAGTCTTTGTGTGCCTAGATACACATGTCGTATGTACATACACGATTTTGTATAATGTTGTATTTGATGATTTGAACTTAGAAAAGAAATAAATTATTCTGTGCTAAACATTGAAAAACTATTTTTCCCATGGACACAATTAAGTACGGAGAAAAATATTTCTTTGAGTTTAACAAATTTTGCTAAAATCAAAAAAAAATTTCGTAAGAAATCATTGGAATAGTTTAACCAAACTAATATTTGAACTAACAAATACGATTGTTTGACTTTCAAAAAATGAATATTGTTTAAAATAAAACGTAAGAAAATTAAAAAAAAGTTTGAAAGGAAGATCAATGATGTGCAGCAAAAAAATGATAAACTCAAAAACATGATTAAAGAAAAGAAATACAGTAATAGAATAGAAATACACATCAAGAAATTGAAGCTTTTGATGAACAACAGTTAGAGTGCAAACCGAAGACTGGATATTTTCCTACTCGAAAAGTTTTTAATATTAGTCAAGAAGAGGAATTAGTTAATTAGTTAATTATGTGAAGACGTCTGCTAATATTTATTTCGGCCTCACTACCAATGATTTAAGAAAATTAGCATATAATTTTGCAAAAATTAACTGCATTAAGATGCCTACATCATGGCAAATTAATGAAGAAGCTGGTATAGATTGGTTGACGTTTTTTAAAAGAAATACAAGTCTTTCTATTTGGACACCTGAAGCGACAAGTATCGGACGAGCTACAGGATTTAAAGACCTATTGTCAACTTATTTTTTGGCAAATTAGCGGAGCTTTTTGATCGATACCATTTTGCAGCTAATGATATTTATTATGTTGATGAGACAGGAGTAACTACAGTTCAAAAGCCAAATAAAATAATTGCTACAAAAGGATAGTCGCTTGTCAACCGTGCGGTGTGTAGAACATCATCGTTTCTACGGTATGAGAATTACTCAGATTTTTTAGAACAAAGAACGCGTTCGTCCCACAAAAACTCCGATGAATGAGTGAAATTAGTGAAATATTTATTTTCTAATCAGGTCTATTGGATTAAATTTAATAAACGTGATCATTCAATCGAAGAAGAATTATTAATTCGATTAAACATAAATTTATTGAATAACTTCTTAGAAAAAAAGTACCATGCTTTCAAAATGTTACACGACCTCCAGATAACCCAGAAGAAGGTAAAGGATCTTGCATAGGTAATGTTAATTCATAAGAACAAATATTTAAAATTATAAATCCTACACAATAACAAACAAGTTTACAGATCATTATTATTTACCCATTATTTATCAGCATAGATAAAGTAGATTTAAAACAAATAATAATAAATAACCCATTTTATGGTATTAACTATAATAAATTGATAAATGTAGCCAGTAAAGAAAACTGAAACAAATTATTAATGCAGGATCCTAACATGACGATTGAATTAACGGTTTTAATGTGCACTGAGTGCGCACTAGTGCGACCACCCGAATTCGTTATTAGTTATAAGAGTCAGTTTCGATTCAACTGTCTACAAGTACATACTTGTTTGTTGTAACCGGTGTTGTAATCTGTGTCAAAATACATTTTAACATCTCTTTTAACGTTCCTGCCATTAAAATGAAGAAAGCGATGGAATATATAGTGATAATTGTGATAATTATTATTCAAGGAGTAATGACAGGTAAGAGAGTAAATAGTTCGTGGATAATACAATTTAACAGTTTAAATATCTGCTGGATTAAGGAGAGAAATATTTTCAATGCTGAAGCGTTGTACACACATTTCGTTTAACAATTTAACAATTTAAATATCTGCTGGATTAAGGAGAGAATTTAAATGTAAAATGTGGAAATTACAGATTCCATTTTCAATTATATTATATTTCAATTATATTATATTATATTTCAATTATATTATATTTCAATTATATTTCCATATTGTTGCTTTGTCATGCGATAATGCGTCTGTCTTGACAGGGAAACGTGCATCAAGAAAATATGTTAAAAGAAAATTTAAAAGAAACATTAAAAGAAGTTAAATGAACAAGTATGTCAATGTTTATTAATATTTGGATGCCCTTGCCATTCGGCAGCGTTAGCAGCTCATGCAGCATGTGATAAAATACCTACAATTTCCGAAGAATTTAAAAAAAATTTCTAATTTTATTAATAG
Organism: Tetramorium simillimum; assembly: GCA_011636635.1. Taxonomy (NCBI): domain Eukaryota; kingdom Metazoa; phylum Arthropoda; class Insecta; order Hymenoptera; family Formicidae; genus Tetramorium; species Tetramorium simillimum. The sequence continues at coordinate 18,199 of VBVQ01002905.1, forward strand.
CAGTCCGAAACGTTCGGCTATTTTTACAGAAATCTCTTACTTCTACAATCTTGGGATAATTAAATACAATTAAACATTTTCTTACTGAATTAGTTGTAAGTGAAAAAACGACATCTGGAGAAAATCTACTGTCTTTGATGGGCAATGTAGAATTGAAAGCATATTATCTTCTTTGAAAATATATTTTAAATTTATTTAACGCATTTAACGCATTTTTTCAAGCATTAGAAACGAGCATCAGAACGAGAATTCATTTATTGCAGCTAATTTTGCTTTCATTTGCTTTGGCCACGAAGAAGTACGGCTCACTGGCTACATGGAAGTTAAATTAATTAAGAGCACTGAATTAAAATTTAATCTAGAAGAAAACAAAGAAGGTGAAAAGAGAAAACCCACTGAAATGTAATAATTATAAGTATTACGTATTAAAACTACCACGCGCCGAGCATTTGATCATTCGTCCGTCCGATAACAATGACATTAATGCGTCTGTCATGACAGGGAAACATGTATCAAGAAAATATGTTAAAAGAAAATTAGAACAAGTATGTCTATGTTTATTAACATTTGGATGCCCTTGAAATTCAGCAGCATTAGCAGCTCATGCAGCATGTGATAAAATACTTACAATTTGCGAAGAATTTAAAAAAAATTTCTAATTTTATTAATAGCAGTCCGAAACGTTCGGCTATTTTTACAGAAATCTCTACAGAAATCAGAATCTCTTTTTCAAGCAATCTTGGGATACAATTAAACATTTTCTTACTGAATTAGTTGTAAGTGAAAACACGACATCTGGAGAAAATCTACTGTCTTTGATGGGCAATGTAGAATTGAAAACATATTATCTTCTTTTAAAATATATTTTAAATTTATTTAACGCATTTAACGCATTTTTTCAAGCATTAGAAACGAGAATTCATTTATTGCAGCTAAAATCTCTAAACTTTCTTTTCGAAGTCTGTCAAAATTTTTTAAAAACAGAGCATTTGAAACGTGTAATATTCTCTCTAAAGGAAAATCAAAGGAATCTTAATGATATTATCTTACCCAGCAAATACAAATGTAGCAGTTACATAACATAAATAAATGTTATATGTAACGTAGCAGTTAAACTGCTACATTTGTGTTTGCTGGGTAGGATCAGAATGTGATGAATATTTTAACGAATTAATGATGTGGGGCATACAGACATCGTTACAACAGTTCGAGAGAACTGTTTAACATACACACGGCGTTTTTAACAGGTGACTTGTGCTTGACGGGAACCTGTGCGAATACCTTGCTACTTGGTAAGACTTGCTTTGTTTTATTAAATCCCGACCACATCCGAAACCCGCCCCGGAAAGAACTTAATCGAGAAAACGAAGGGGCAGGAATATACGTCGACAGTGACGACGAAAATGGTAAAGTTTTCTTTAATATAGTGTTTTATATATATTGTTTTAATTACACAGATTTTAGAAATATATTAATAATATTAATATATTTCTATAATTATAATAACAATAACGCGTACACGTGGTGTGCATTATCAAAAGTCATTTCTCGCAAAACGGCAAGAGCAATAAAATCAGGATTAGAGCAACAAATTAGCACATAAAAAACACTAAATTCTCCGCACAGTTTCGTATGATTGTGCTATATGGATATTCTAACTTGATAGACAATCTATCTTGTTGACTATTTTTCCATTTGTTTTTTCCATTTGTTTTTTTTTCTTTTAGACAATGATAAAAGTATTATATTTACCAAAGTCGATCAAAATCCAGAATTTCAATTATGTACGTTAAATAAAAGATTCTATCAAGTACGGTTGGATCACATGCGGCTTTCGAAAGAAATTTAAATATAGCATACATATCATCAATTTATATTTTCTTGTATGCTTTATTGTTTTGTATAGATAAAATTTACATTCGAAAATTATGGACCAGGTGTGCGCTGGATTAATTTCCAGCATTCTGGAAGAGGCCAACCGTATGGAACATGTAAAATGACTGGGGCGTCTGTTAAAGTAAAAATTCCTAAGCCACGGTAAGAATTTTTATACATTAAAAGAATGTATTTAATCAAAAAAATAACTTGTTTTGAATAAATAATTTAGGGACATAGTACCATGAATTATAAGAAATTGCACAAAGGAATGCACCGTGATAAAAAATGCGTGAAGAAATTAGAAAAGCAAACTGATATAAAAAAAATTTATTGCCAACTTTACCTTTGCAAACCGTGGAAGATGTGGAAAACTTCGAAGAAATGTTGGAAAGTAACAAGAGGGTAAAAGTTCACGGATTTACATAATAAAATTTAAATATAGCATACATCTTCCACATATCGTTTTTAAGCGTGTGATTGAATCGCTCAACGACTGATGTTTTATCCGTATCACCAACGCCACGTATGAACCAGGAAGATTTACTTATAATATAAAATCCTTCTGTCCTGGTTTGTCCGAACAACCGACGCCACGTGTGTGTGTGTGTGTGAACCAGGAAGATTTAGAATTTTAAATACGTGACTGTTATAAATCGAAAGTGCAGAAACTTAAAATATAAAATATAAAATCCATCTCAACCGAAGACTAAGGATAACAAAACAGGTATTTAATACAGGTATTTAATAGTAATAATTAATATATGTAGAAGCGCTCGTAAACGGCATGAGAACAAACATGCACATTTTAAGAAAGTATATCATTGTAACATATGTGGCGAGACGTTTCAAGAAAGGATGGACGATGTACAGAAACAGGAAATACCATCGCGAAGAAATGTTTGACAAAACAAAAATCACTTGTTCCGTGATTAATGTATTTCAAAATCAAAAGTATGTCCCAAATGTTATGAAACAAAAGATATTAAGCATTAATTCTTGATTTTTTAGTAATTTAACATCAATGATGTTTTCAGTGAAGAACCCAACTTGAGTGCCGAGCTAAGTGACGAGCCGATTGCAGGTCCAAGTGGATTAAATACACAAGCCGGTCATCTATCAGAAAATGAAATCCAAAATATAAGAGACAACATGTTAAGCGAAATAGAGAACAGTTGTCCGCTTGAAATGAATGATGTTCTCTCTACGGAAGACTGTGATGAGCTGGCAACAGATTTTGAATCCAATCAAAATCCAATGTTTTCTAACCATAATTCAAATTTTGAAGAGCTCGAAAATCAAAAGCATATATCATGAAGCAAAACATCCTTGTTATGTTGTATTGTTGTTGTTGTATTGAACTTATTGAATTTTTACGTGATTTCAGTGATGGATCCGCCCAAAATAACGGGCCGATTGCCGACCCAAATACTGAACTCGGTGCTGAAAACAATAACGAAGCGGCCAGACATAATGAAAATAACCTTGATGGTTTAATAATCTCCGTAATGGATAAAATAATTACTAAGTATCCAAATTTACTATGATGACAAAGATAAATTATAAGTGTTTAATCATTCGTTATCTGATTATTTGAGTGGCTACAGCATAGAAAGCAACCTTTGCGGAGAGGATTCATTAATATTCCTGCGATCTCAGATCTAATTACGGTCATGCATCCATCTCATTGAGCACGAGAAATCGGAAGTAGCTAAAAGGAGAGAAACATCATTTAACCAGGAAACTACTAAAAGAAAAAAACCATTATTTGGATAGAACATTCTGACAGCAAAACTACTATCTTTTCTTCGAATGAGTACAATATTTTCGTTATATAAACATAATTATTTTCACGTTCTTTCTATATTTATTCGTTCTTACGTATTCTATTAAGAT
>VBVQ01002906.1:0-21964 GCA_011636635.1 Tetramorium simillimum
CCCTCCCTCCCGCATGCCCTCTCTCTCTCCCCCTTTCCCCACCGACCTTCTTGCGCCCCGTGGACGAGTCGGAGGCGATCCCGGCCTCCCGCGATACGGCACTGACGCCATCGTAGAGATGGGTGCCAGAGCTATCTAAGGGGTGATTTCTAATTTATGAGACTGGGGCGATGTGATGAACAGACGTCATAAAGCATGTCGCGCCCCGCGTCTGCAGCCTGCCATACGCCCTCTCTCCCTCCCGATCCCCCTTCCGCCCCGGCCACCCTCTGGCCTCCCTGTCTCCTGACGCCGACGGTGCTCCTCGCCCTCGACCATCCCTGTTATCGCTGCGCCTCTGAGCTCACCCCTCGCTCCCCCTCCGCGGCCCCCTCTAGCCCTCTTCTACCTTCCAGCGAAACCTTCCTTCCAACGACCGACACCCCCGTCCCGTGATTTGTGGCCTCTCGAATTCTCCTCGCGAGCTCTTCTCCTTCGCGAAACTTGAATTCCCTGCTTCTCGCCTCTTCCACGGTCTTCGCCTCTCTTCGTCAACGTTTACGATCGGACGTCCATCCGGGAACTCGACCGAATCCTTCCTATCGAATGAATTCTTTTTTTCCCCCTCGGACGGACAATGCCGTAGATTCTCTTGCGGCGGTTCGATACGATGATAATAAGCAGTGAGATTTCCAGGAATATCCCTGTGATTTTTGCGATTAATCAAATTATGGATATACGATTAATGTTTTGAATAATATTGTAATATTTAACAAATCAGTTTAATATGAAATCTATTAAAGAGGTACAATGTTCTTCGAGTGTATTATAATTTGCAGGCGACCTTTGCCGTTGCTATTAGTCGTAATTTCGTCTTATTATAATATTTAACTAAAAACAGTATAAATATTTACGGCTGTAAGCCGTTCTTCTTTAGAAAATACGTAATTGTACGATAATTCTGTAATAATTCGATTAATACCTAATCGGTCGTTAGACTTAATTAAATTCCCTTTAAAAATAACTTGGTTCGAACGATCGAACATTTGATCCAGATTGTCGGCATTTACAATGAGGGCCAAAAAAAGTATCCCGTGCCAGATATTTTTTATGTCTCGTTGCTGAAGCTTCTATTTTTCAAGAATAGTACCTTTTCAGTAAGCGTCAGACGTCGCGCCAATTTTCACCTTAATTTCCTGCTGGTATACGCGAAACGGGATATATTTACTGGATGACCTTAATATCCGTGTCTGGATATACTAGTGTATCATTGCGCCTGTCCGTCACAATTGACCCGTGATCAAGTGCTGCTCAATCTTGTATACCAAATGATCAGTAAGAGATCTCACAGACACGCTTCTTTCCATATCTTGCGCGGCGTAACTATTTTTCCTCGCATTCGAAAGAGGTTTGAACCAGATACGAGTATATTAAATTGTCTGCACATAATATTATTATTTAGGAGAGCGCGACGGCGCGAACTTTTATAAAAATATCAATTCGACACGCTTGATAGAAGATATTTATAACAATTCCGTAGCAACTCGAGAGAGTTAGTAAAATAAAAAAAGCATATAAAGGTATATATTATAATATATTGTGATGTAACATTTTAAGCAATATATAATTAGGTTTAGGTTTTTTTTTTAATTATTCAAAGTTACTTTAGGTTTAATTTTTAAATGTAGAACATAAAGCCAACGTATAAGATCATGTATGCAAGATCATATATGCGTTACACTAAATATATATTTCTGTATAATTCATATATTATGTTGTGCATATTGTTTTTTTTTTATTGATTGTATCCATTGTTCTCTCAGTACTCCTCAAAATGATCTGTGACGAATATATATTTATAGTATAGAGCTAAATCCATCGCAGACAAGACCATCAGCGTCCTATTATTGTGAAAGGTTGCATGTATTATTTCGCGAACGATCATTGCTGACTGCCATCTAGACAGACCGCCAATAATACTCGGTCTCGATTAACAACTAACGCGGAGCCAATTTGAGAAAAATCGAAGCCAGACGCAGCAACAAGATATAAAAACAGTAAATTGTCATAGTTTTAGATCGAACTGAAGTATAAAATCTTATAAAATATATGTCGTATGACTTGGTAATATCGAAAAAAAAAAATAGTGTAATCGACAGGATTTATTTACCACCTTAAACCATTTAGTTAACGACCTCTTTATTACTCGTTGAAACTTTAAATAAACTACTGTCAATGCATTTTCAGTGCATTCTTCTTTTTCTGAAGAAAAATATATATTATGAATACATATTATAATTTTCACACTTAAAGTTCTTGTATTGCTCAGTTTCTGTATTTTAAAGAGCGTGTCGTCTACATTCATCGATCTGTCGGCAAAAATAGAGACTCTCACACAAAATCAAATTGTGCATATATATAATATGCACAATATACAAGTCTTGTACACATGCATACAAAAATGTATAAAGCTTTTTTTTAAAACAACAGTACTTACAAAGCTTTCATTAAAAATTACAAAACTGCAGTCTCGACGAATGTACAGTTAATTTTTTGTGCGATTATCTTTTTTCTTCATAACATGTTATACCATTCACGCATCAATAAGAAATTTATTGCAATATCTGATAGACGAATATTCGAGTCATACAGAACATTCACGTACATACACGCAGCAGATCGTACGCAACCGAGGTGATTTTCCGCGAGGAGACAAGCAAGTAAATATGAAACACGTCCCTCTTGCTATTCAGTGCGCGAGAAGAATAATTTCGATCACGTATCGCATTCGCATAATTAAGATGCGCGGAGGCTGTTTATCAGATCGTTAAATCAGATATAGCGGTGATTCAACGTTGACTGCATTCTTGTTGCCCGCGTTTGATTGACGCCTACGTATCGCGTACGCGCACGCATGAAGAGCCCATTTCACGTTCAATCGGAACTCGAGGGACGCGAATCGATGGACGGACGGTGCGCGGCGCGGCGCCGTCGACAAGCCGAGGAAGAAACGGAAACACGACGGCAAGGAGGCGAGCGCGGCGCGGCGCGGCGCGCGCGCCGGCTTCGTCCGAGTCACGGCGCGGCGCCGCACCTGGCGCGACTTTATGCCCGCGAAAATCTGCCGAGTAATCGACTCTAACATGGCCGTAACATCGTGCAAATTGTCATGCCATACCGTGTGCGCCGGTGTGCGCGGCCGGCCACTCGAGACGCGATGAAACGATCAACGATCAGATCGGGCAAGGCGGGCGGGCAAGGCGCAGGGCAGGTATCATCGAGGCAGGTAGTCGTCGGCACGACAGTGGGGTAAGAGGAGCCGGTTGCGGGAAGCACGGGAAGACGTTCCCCGGGGGGGGGAGGGGGGGAGGAAACGGTTTGAAACGTGCGGCGCGGCCCACGGAACCTTTGTGAAAAATCGTGTTATAACCCTAATTTAATTTTATGGCCGGCATTACGGCGGATTGTGTTGTATATCGGGGCCCGGGCATAATGGCCGTATATGGCCGCGTATAATAATGGTGAAGGAGCGAGCGAGAGGGGCAGAACGAGGGGAGTGCGCGAACGGATGGACGGAGAGATGAGAGAAAGCGAGAGGGAGCCGGCGACGAGAAAGGGGGTAGGAAAGGGGGCTAATAATCAGTTGTAACGCGAACCGTCGTAAACCGCAAAACAACGAGAATCGAAAGAGGGTGTAGAAGAGAGAGAAAAAGGAAACGCACGACCGGACAACGGCGGCGGCAGCGGCGGCGGCAGCGGCGGCGGCGGCGGCGAAAAGGGGGGATTGTATGTTTATACTTAAGGGGTTGGTGGCGAAGAGAGTATCATTATCTCGAAAATAGACGGAGGACGGCGGGACTTTTTCGTCCACCTCGCTTCCCTCATTTCGACTCGCGCGCGGTCCCCTTCGATAGCCGTCAAACGTGACCACTTGGCGCCACCAATCGTAAAGCTCTCTCGCCAATCAAGCAGCAACTCGACCTGTTTGGTACACCAACTTCCATCTCTCTTTCTCCGCGAAGCTACGTATAAATTATAATTATACGCTCTGAACACGAGGCTTGAACAAGTAGACCACTTTTTTCTACCCATCTTTCTTTTTTACCCCGGCGTAAGTTGTCTGTCTTCCTGCCTCGTGCTGCTTTTCTCGATTTTATCTTTATCTCGATTTGCGTAAACAGTCTCTCTCTCTCTCTCTCTCTCTTTGCAAACGTTTTCATTATTATATTTATCAAATACCTATTAATAAATAATAAAGTTAAATTCATATTTATATTATTATTACACATTATCATTTGTTCAACGTAATTGGCACCGACTCTCTTTTCGATTTTCAACGATAATAGACAATTATTAACTTTTTAATGAGGAGATGAAAATTTAATTTAAGGTGAAATTAAAATTTCATACGAATAATTAAATGAAATATGTAATATTACGAATGTAAGAAATGTGAGGGAAAAGAGCATGCATATATTTATTATTTATGCAATCACCTTCAATCCGCGTTTTTCTATATCCGCACTACTGTATATATATATATCGTCACATCTTTCTACTTTTATTTCCGTCATTATTTTTACATTTTATAGCCGACTGCTATAGCGCGAAATGTTAATCTGTATTTTTCCAATTTAATTTGTTTTTATATCCAAAGAGACACTGAGCGCATTTAAGACCGGAATATATGTGATAAATTTTACGCTTTACTCTCCACTTCCTCTTCTCTGTCGCAACGCGAGAAGGCGACCAGCACGTTCTTGCGAACTCTCGATTTCCAGCGCATCGATCGCGGCGACCGTGAAAACGGCCGATAAACTCGCCGTGCCGCGACTTTGGATTTTAACATGTACAAAGTGTGACATTAGTATCTATAAGTATGACTGGATAGACTGTACAAGAATAAAATCGATGTTTTATAAAGATAAATATAATTAATAATTATTATTACGTTTCTTGTTAAGTAAAATATGCTATGCTAAATATGATAATTGAAGTTTTCTCATCCTTTTTCTATTTATTTAGGGTTGCGTATTAAAAAAAGGTTAAAAAAGAATATTTACCAATTTACATAATATGGAAGGATTTTGGAATTATGCCAGGCAGAATTATTATGCTGTTAAATTTGATGTACATCTATGTACATATATTCTGTATATATCTAATACAATTTTCACAGATCCATCGCCCCAAATTAAAATAGAAGATAATTTGTCACTCGCCACGTTGTAACACATTGATTTGTAAAATACAGATGTATTCAATTACAGCGGCGCTCAAAATAATTAATATTTCGAAAGTAATTGTTACGCATATATAATAACTATAAGTAGTGTTAGTTTCAAGTAACAAATAAGAGAACAGATAAATTACTTATCCTGTAATTGCTTCGCCAACGCCCAGTGCCCCTCACAGGTTTCCGTCCCCTCTTCTCTCATTTCTTGCTCTCGTTGCTTCTTCTTTGCAGCATTAACGCTCACTCGTGAAAACATGGTTAATTACGATCGCGCGCATACTAATTACATCAGAATACGATCGCGCGGCACTTTCCCGGCGTTCCATGACGTTCCCGACGTTAATCGTGCGTGACGCGCGTGTCAGTATACTGCAACAGAATAATAACGCCAAAAATGTATGATCGCGGGAAGATACGAGCTCCGCTCTTGATAACCGCGACGTCTCGCAAATTATCGCAACAGACGAACGACGGAGGGTTCTTTTAACACCAAGATATATAAGCCAAATTTATACTGCATGATTAATTAAATAATAGGTGTAAACTAATATTAGCAAATATTGAATATGCCAAGGCGGCTTTATCGCTTTAATTTCTATTTCAAAGGACTAAATCACCGAAAATATCCGATCCGATAAAGCCGTGATATGAGTTACTAATCATCGTCGTTGCGTAATTGCTGGTTTCAATAATGTAATAATCTAATAATCAAACGATTTCAATAATTGCCCATTCTAAAAATAATGGGAAGAAATTTGAGAACGTTCGACATACCTATCTCAATATTTTGTACGCCGCTAAAAACGACCATCGCACGTGCCTGCCAAATTCGTTGCCGACGAAATATTTAAAGGTGAATCCAGAGATGAAGCTAGCAAGAATGAGCGATTCTTCTTCTCCTTAAAAATTTCCTGGCACCAGACCGCTAAGCTACGAGACTATTTGGCATATGACGAACGATCGCGAACATTCACGGAAACATGGACGAGTGTAGTGAGCGCTTTTTCTTTGATGTACCGAAAAAAGATGGAGCGTATTCGTCGATGTAAAAAATTTAGGCTCGTTCGAACTCGCGGCGCCATCCATTCTCATTGAAATTTATTCTCATTGAAGTTTATTCGTGTTTGTTCACGCTCTTAATCTTTCAGGATTCATCTTTATAAAATATAATCACATTAAATGTTTTTTTGTGCTTCATATTAATTTCTATAAATATGCTATTACCGCATGTTAAATTTAACACACATTTAATTAAAAAATATAATTTGCCTGACATATCGGAAAAATATTATACAAATTAATTCATTCTTATTATTTTCCTCCATCTTTGATATTTCGAAAGAAATAAAACGCGATTTTCATTCAATCAAGAATTGATGAATCTCGGTGATATTAATAAATTAAGAAAACAAAATTGAAAATCGTCACGATATATTTTTTTTATTAAAATTATTAAAATTACACGATTTTATTTCTTTCAAGATTAAAAATATTTAAAACAAATGAAATAAGAATAAAATTGCCTTTTTATCGATCATATTAAATCGTACGAAAATCAACTTTAAAAGTTTTCTTCAAAAGTGCGGATTTAATATTAGATTGAAAATAAGATATTTTGTCAATTTTAAGTGGACTTAAAGCGATCATTAAAATTTTCATTTGAAAAAGGATTACATAATTTTACATACTGGATTATATTGGATTAGAATTTAACAGTGAAATAGTTGAGAAAGTTAGTCCATATTGGTTGCCAACATCTTCGAGAAGCCTTCGTCGATGACCTTCCAGCAGCGTTCCAAGAGCATCTTCTCGTCGGGAGAAGGAAACCGTATTGCCGCGAAATTACTATAATACGTCGCTGGTATCGGCGTCGAGACAAGAGAGAACCGCGTATATTCCGTTATTATTATTGATCGGCTCGAAACGATATTAAAGTGGCTAGGGGGACCACTCTCTATGTTTACGCCGGTTCGCCCGAAAAACCATGAAATTACTGATAATCGGCGTAAGCGGCCGCCATGCGGCAACGACGCGCCTTCAACAATAACCCCTAACGCTATAATCACCCCTCTCTCCCTCCCCCGTCTCCGTATAATTCTATATACGCGCGAATGTTCACTTCCTTCCTTTCTCTGGCCTTTTAATTCTGATCTGATACAGTCGGATTCCTAACTGTTTATTTTTACATCTGTGTGGTTTTGAAAATCATCACATGTTTTTAAAATCTTAATTTCTTCGGAGCAATGAAACTTGAATATTGACAATTCTTATAATTCTTGATTCTAAACTTGACCAAAATGACAAAGCATATGTAACATGACAGGATGTCTTTAAAAAAGTAATCATGATATTGAACGTTACGTACGACTATTGACAATGTTACTTGTATTATTGTAATTTTTATTTTTTTATCATCGATGCTTTCTTCTTTTACATCAGTTTCACAATATTGTGATATTGCATCCGTCAGAAAAACTCATCAGTCTGGACATATCAATGTAAATAATGAAATGAGCTGTCACACTTTGAACTGTATTTTCTTGATGTAAAATTACATAATTATTTAATCACGATCAATAGGGCTACTAAATGCCGATTTCACTATTGTAGAAAGGAATTTCTTTATTCATGGAAACCGAAATGCGAATATCAGAACATTTTCCTCCGTATGTATGTACGTAGCAACGTTTTACAAAAATCACAAAGAAAATAAGGAACGGCATTTCATTCTGCAATCAACGCAGATCGATTACAGGCTGTAATTTACAGCGCGATCAGAATTTTCAAGTTTAACTGAGAAAGAAGGACTTCGCTACTTCGTAATGTACGCTCGGCTCGTACGAGAGCAGCGTCGCATCACGCGCCGGATCCTTACGAGAGCGGTCCCTTTTTCCTCGATCACGAGGGAGCGACTCGGGGTAAAATAAAGTGAGGGAGAAAAAAGTAGCGCGGACGTAGCCGAGAGAGGAGAGCAAGGATACGTCGTGCGTGTACACGCGTATTCCCGCGAGCGAACAAGGCGGCAGGGTCAGGCCGGGTGTAGGCAGGAGTTCGACTTCGGCTGCCGGCCGCCGTAAAAACGTCAATTAAAGTGTTTTATTTGATCCTTCGTTAGAACGTTGAAATGGAATTTTGATTTATGGCTGCACCGCTCTGTCCCTCTCTCTCTCTCTCTCTCTCTCTCCCTCTCCCACTGCGTATATATGAGAGCGGAGAGTGCGTCCGCGCGCATACGCGTAAATAAAATAAATAGGAGGCTATAATTAGTCGGCGGGTACCGGCCGGCCACTCCGCCGCGATCGGTATACACGACCGGTTTTGTGGGCTCGGTTAAGTTCGACAAACAAATTCCACGACTCGTTTTACGCCGATCCTCAGAAAATTCGGACCGGCGAGCGAGAACCTCGTACCATGCCTGACACTCGACCCGCGGAGGTATCGAACCAAATCTCGGACCTGTACTCTCTCGATTTCGTCGCTGAAGCCGCTGCTTCTCTTTAGCGACGGCTCCGTAACAGAAACTCTGTAACAGATTTCTCTCGTTCGAAAGTGGCAATGTTACACGGATGATTGAGAATATATTTAAGATATTAATTGCAGAAAACATTAATCATTTTGTTTGAGTTGAATTTTACAGATAATGAAAGTGACCTTAATTGTAAAATCTTTCAACTGTAGCTTTAATTAATATTTATGCATATTTCAAGTATTCCAGACGTAATAAATTCGAACAAAGATCTGTTCATATGTATGTAGATAAAAAATTTTCTAGTAAACATTACATAACGCATACATATTAATTGGAAAATAAGATTTTATTGTTTTTTTAATTCTCAATATTCTATTTTAAAATTTAATTTAATGTTCTTTGATTTTTAATACAAAGAAGGATTTTGTAATTATGACATCAGATAGCCTGAAGTTTGACTAACACACTTTTTTAAATTAAAATCTCTAAGATAAATTAGGAAATGCACAGAAACGTCATAATAATTTTATATCGCACACAATCATACCTTATCGCATTACTCCGTATGATGTAAACTTTCCAATAGCTGTTGTGAAGAAGTTCTCAACAATGAAGGCGAGAAAGAGAAATTTGCGAATATCGATCATCCTAAGGGATTCCCGGCGCGCGCGGGAAATCGATCGTCCTGCGTAAATGCCGCGGCATCCCGTCCCGATGAAATTCTTGCGCGCGTCCGTCGCGCATCGATCGATTTATTATCGCGCGAAACGGCGCGCATTCAGAAGGGCCGGCGAAATAACACGCGCGGCGCGAGCGAATGACCGAGTTAAGTGAAGAAGAGTCGCACCAGCCGTCCCGCCAGCCGGCCGTCCGAATGTTATTGTTTATTGTAGCCGAACGACAGCTTGATTTATCATGCGAGCCGGTCACATCCATGTGTGAAATAGTGGCATAATCCCGTTGATTTGTGGCGACCATTGTTCGCATCGGCACTCCGCTAAAGGTATTTTTTCTCTGCCTTTTTTTTTGTGCTGTTGTCCCTTTTGCTTTATTTCGGATTATTGTCTCTTTCGCGTCGTTCCAATGATTTCCGCTTTTCGCTCGGCGCTTCGCGAGACGCGTTTAAAGGTCGCATTAAATTGAATGCGGTCGGTCGCGGCTGAAATTTCGTTCGCCGCCAAACGAGATCTCTCTCTCTCTCTGCCAAATAGACGTAGAGATCGTACGTATTCGCGGAAAATGTTGCTGGAATAAAATTACTGGGATTTTTTTTTTTAATCGCATATTGCGAAATACTTCATTTTCTTCGTTAAACGCGAAGTGTGCGATGACGAATGTTTGTTTCTTTCCCTCTCTGCCTCTCTTTCTCATAAGACATTTAATGTCTTTGAATATAAATTATCAGAATCGTCACTTTTGTGCATTGATAATCACAGTATTATGTCGAATCACCGCTAAATATCATCTTGATCTCAGACCTTTAAAACTTAAAATGTCAGCACCGCTGTAAAGAATGTACTCGTCGATTTTCTTAAATTGACATATTTAATCAAAAGCTTTCTAGAAATTGAAAGAAGCGGCACAGATAAAGAAATTATTAATTTTCTAGATTTTTATAAACTAAATTTCTCTTGTTGGTTTTCAGCGGCTTCGTTATTTTCTTGTGTGAATAAGAAAATTATTTCGAAGTCTTTTTCCCTTTCTTCCCATTATTCTCTCTTTCTTTTTGGGTTATAAACACTTATTATATCTACTTTAATGACCTATCTTAAATTTAATCGAAAATAAAAACCTTAGAGATGCGATATTAATTAATTATGTTTCCTTGAATAGCCACGTTTGTTTCAAATAACTTCCTACTTAAAACTTTACGATTTATTTCATTCGTTATCTCACTCCATTCATGTGCGAAAGAGGAAAGTCTAATCGATTTGGACACGGTAGATTGACGGCGCTGGAAATTTCAGAGACGCGAGCTACGAAATAAGTGGATCGTACGCGGCGGGGGAGAGGGGGAGGGCCTGATTCCGTCATTTTACGAGGTGCTAAACGTGAGAGCGTTTCCCCGCCGACAGACGCTTCTCGCTTTTTCGCCATCGGAGATTTTACTTCGATCTCTTTTTCACCGGGCGTCGCATCGGCATTCTCGGGCGTCATGGCCGCGGCGACGCTACTTAATTTCCCAATTAGCATTCGGGCGCACTGATAAATTGTCGGGATAACGCGATAATGATAGAGCGACGTCGAATAAAAGGAAGTGCGCCCGTTATTTCTCCGGTGATAGATGCCGGACATTATCGTCGCCGAGATCTCTCGGCCGAGAATTTTCCCCGATAACGTGAAACGCGTATGTCGCGCACCGAGTGCGTTTTCGAGACATTTATGACGCGTGTCGAAATCGATTCGACAATTATGTAGTCCTCGCGGCAGCCGCCGCGCGCGCGCGCGCTTACAGTTATTTTTACCAGCGCTGGTTTTCTCCGTGTACCTCTTTTTTCTCTTCCTTCCTGCGTGCGGGAATGCGACTGGCACGCGGAAAATAATATGCGAGAAAGATCGCTCGCGATTAACGCTTTCACGGCCGAGGAAGTCAGGGGAGTTTTATAAAGATAACGTGTCCGGTTTCACGATGACGTGAGGGGGAGTCAATAAACGCGGCGAATGTAGGCGTAGCATCAAACAAATTTATTGCGCGAAAGATATATAATCATCGCGTATTTATCACTGTGTGTTTGAACGCTCGCTTCCCTTTACGATGCCGAAAATGTTGAAACTCGCGCGCGTCGAGCCAAAAGATTCGCCGCGCGATAATGTTTCTCAACTTCGCGCGTCCAAGGTGTCGGCGATTATTTGTGGAAATGTGTAGGAAGTTGAGGAAAAAAATCCATCCTTCTTGCAAGTCCGAGTCCGTATGTATAACTGAATTCTCTTTGGTGAGATTCGCGAGCGAAGCGGTCGCGGATCCTTCCGCCGCCTGAGACAGTTGTACGGACGGTGAGCCGAAAAAGCCCGGGTGGCAGGCGACTCCGCGGGCGTCTCCCGGGCCTCTCGGTAAATATCTTGTTCTCTCGTAGGTAAGTAGCCGCGTGGTCATCAATAAGCCGACCTACTATGCCTCTTACGCGGACGAGTATTATGGCGCGAAACGGCGGGCGGTCCCTTCCGTTTGACGAGAGCCATTCATCCTCATCCACCTACGACGATACCCACACATCCGCGGCGGCGGTAACGCGCACGCACGCACGCGTGTTCTTCCATTGTGCATCCATCTATCACGTGTCAGAAGTAACGCGGCTTAGGTGGGTCGATCGGGGCCGAAGGTAGAGGCCCCTGTATATATATCCTCCGACGAGGCGAAGTCGCACTGGCAAACTCGTCGATCAGACCTGTCGCTAAATGCGCGGGGAAACACTCGCCGGTAAGCAAATGCGAGTAAACAACGGTAGATTTATGACAGCTGCCGCGGCACGATCTCGCGATTAGATTGGCCCTTTGACAGCTTTTATCGGATTCAAGATATTATTTTTATTTACAACGAAAATGTGATTTATAAGTCGGAGCCCTGCGAGACGATTAAGACGCTCGATATTAAGTTTCTTAAGGAAATGATCGTATAATCGTCAATTAAATAATTCATTTTCGTGTCAATTAAAATTATGATTATTTAATTTGAGCCGCTAATATAAATTGCCAAAGAGAAATATGAGAAAAGTATCTTTTTCTAAACTTTTCAAAGATCTGATGTATAGGTAATTAAAGAGGCGCGATTTTTTTACATGTAATTTATGGAAACGTGTAAGGTATTAATTACGAGAGATCAATCTTGATAAAGCTCTATTCCGTGTTGCGACTTCAATTAGAATTTTCATTCGGTATTCGCGTTCAATTCCTGTCTCTGCAAATCGTAGCGAGACGCGTAACATCTCGCTGCGTTAACGGGATATTCGACCTTAGCTCCCGGCGTTGTCCCTGACGCGGAAGGGCCTCTAGTGGCAGGAAACTCAGGGCCCTTTGGCGATGACCTGCCAACGGCTCGCGCATTAGCTCGACAGATAGCGGTGCCTAATCGGGCCTCATAAATTACCAAATTAATATCCCGCGTTGCCGACGCCAGGCTATCCGTCAGGTGTCAGCCACGGTGCAGATAGCAGCCGCCTCCACCTACCTACCGCTCTCCGTCTCCCTGTACCATCCTCTAACGTCATCTTCCGCGCTTGTTACTGACGGACGGACATTCTCTTAACGAACGCCCGCGTGGAGAACGACGTGACGACCGATGCCGCGAGAAGTGTGAAAATACTCTTGGCCGATAATGGAGCTAATCGTTGATCGCGATTACATATATATATGTAGAAAGAATTACGTATTTATTTTAGATATTTAAATTTTTAGTCTTAACGCGGAGAAAAAAAAATAAACGTCGGAATTATGTTGGAAATTGTCAATGGACATTCACGTTAATTGCGGGAAAAATGTAAAATTGATTTTAACTTTTTTAACAGGTTCAAGCGATTGCAATCTTCAATTAAAGTTTCGCTAAAATTATAGTGTTTAATGTATAATTAATCTTTTATTTTCATCATTACGGCAACTTTTATCAATATTATTTCATTTTTCTCAAAAATAAATGTTTATAATATTAAAACGTTTGGAGTGTTACTCGATGAAAATGGCTCATCGGGGAGAAGCGAGCTCACGTCACATTGGCTCGAAATTAACGGTGGGAGTAGCTCTATGCCGGACCGTGAAGGCTTAAAGGTTTCTATCAATCTTAAGTTGCCGACGACAGGCCATCCGTCCAAAGCCAGCAACACACTGAAGTAGCCATCTCTCCATCTACCGCTTTCTATACCACGCTCCAACGTCATCTTCCGCCTCTGCCGGTGACGTTCGAAGTTCCCCGAGCGAGCGTTCTCCGCTACACGCATATTACGGCACCGCCGCGGTGCATGAAAGCTCCGCCGAAGTTGCGCGGTGAAAAAACGGAGAGGAGAGAGAGAGAGAGAGAAAAAAAAAGATCCACCGGCTCTCACCGTTTCCGATGCATCGCGCGCTCCGACATGCGAAAGATGACGGACAAATTACTCTTTCATTAGTGACTCGACCTAATACTCGATACTCGAGGGCGAGTGGCATTAACAAAAGGTGCTTAAAGGCGCCCGTCAATCTCGAGTCGCGAACATCCGAACATCCATCAGCTTTCAGGCACACGCTGCGGTTTCTACGTATCAGAGGCTGCTGCCTCTCCCTATACGAGCGCGCTCTCGCATTTTCTCCACGGCCAGATCAATATCCACGGTGCAACAATATACTCAATCATATCTTTTCTCATACATTCTCGTATCGGTGATTTAGTTTCGGACACACATATCAGTTTCAAGAAAAACTTGACCGATTATAAATTAATCCATCAGCGGCATATCGCTTCACATATTGCTTCTGTCATTGATATCGAGTAATATTTCCTCCGTATTCTCAATTAACGCCGTTAAACAATTTCAATTTTATCTTACGTCCGCGACACGATAATGCATGCGATAAGAATAATATTTTCATCTGTTGAACTCTTGGCGGCTCTTATCCGACTCTATCGATTAAAACTTTTTTTTTTTCAAATCGTGGTATGCTTTTCCATTTTTCAACGATACTTGAGCTATGCATCTGCCCTGCGCGGCGAGCGAAAGGTGCTTAAAGCACCATGCGTCAACCTTGAGTTACGATTGATAGAAAAGGCATCGCGGGCGACCAGGAAAGACACTCGCTCATATACGTACGTGAAACCGAGGCGAGGGGACCACCCAGAGTGTCCCGGTGTCCTACACAAACTAACGGCGCTCGCAGGTATGCGAGCGGGAATACGTTGTCTCGTCAACTCGCGTCCACTCCCGCTCCTTCCGCCTCCTTCGTCGTTATCCGTTCCGTTCAAGCCGCCCACGCGTCACGTATAAACGCATAGAAGAGAAGCGCGGATAGAAAGGTACCTGCGTATCCGCAGGTCATTATGTCGCTATTCCATGACGTTTAGGATATTAGCTGTAGCTGCAGGTAAATCTTGGAACGGCTTGGAGCAGTTGTAATGTATCTAACTTGTTGCGAGAGACGCACCGTACTCGATTGATTCTTCGTAGGCCTGGAACAGAGTTATTTTCTTATTGAGCAATTTACAATCTCAAAGACACATTGTAAGGCTCATTATTTTAAATTATCTATTAAAATAGAATTTTACATGAATATATATTACTCCAATTCTTTGTATCGCATTTTGACGACGCTTGGCGTCATTTATCATTGAAGACTTTTATTTACGATAATGACAGCATAAAGTGACGATTAATTAATTTTGCACACATCAGATAATCGGAAGATGCAGACTATCACATTAAATTACAGCTGTCGTTGCCGTAAATGCTACTTTTTAATTATTCAAAGTTCTATATATGTCGTTCTTGAATAGTTATTCAACGAGATGATTATCATCTAACTCCGGTCCATATTTCTAGTGTTGATTATATCAAATTTTGCAGTCAACCGATAAATCCATACCGCAACCTACGAATTTTAAAGCTAACAAAGCTAGTTTTTCGTAAGAATTGTTTATGAATCTATATTCTCTTACGAGTCAGAGTTTTTTTTTTTTAACAATATTGGATATTGTAATTTCTGTTTTACAAATCTGATTTCCATTTTATTAATTTTTAAAATTATTTCACGATATACACTTGATGCTGCTTAGCATAGATGTTCTTCGATCTTTGCTATTGTGATTGCGACAATAAATAAAAGAACAAATGCATCGACAATTATTACTCTGTTTTCAAAATATCCGCGCTTCGAACTCTCGCATGAGATGGAGGTGGCCGTGACGGAGTGACGGCACGTCGTGTCGAGGAGGTAGCCAAAGAAGGTGGGAGGCCAAGTTGGCGGAGGACCGAAGAGGGCCGACGCGGGTGAGGGAGAGGAGAGACGCGCCGCGAAAAGAAGGGGCAAGAACCGCTTACGAATTACGCGACGGGCAGCCAGCTACACAAACCGGCTCCGGGCTACCTCTATGCGACACGGCTGCCAATTAGCGGGCTGACATCGACCTGACTGACCACCGTGCACCGCCGACCAGTCGTTTCTTTGGCTCCTTCGAGGTTTCGCGTTCTACCACCACCATGTCGTCATCATCGCCATCTTCTCCTTCCTTTTCTCTCTCTCTCTTTCTCTTCTCCTTCTGTCATCGGCGCACTTTTTTTCGTTGCTCCGTTTTCGGGTCGCTTTCAATTTTTCTGTCTCTCACCGCCCTCGTCACCGCGCTGACGGGTGTGCGATCGCCGAGGTGTCGCGGCACCTGTCGGACCTGTGGGTTTTTACGTGCGTGCCATTGGACGTGCGCGGCCTCGAAATGCGGGGTCCGATTCGGGCCCCGGACTTTCCGCCGCTGGACCGGCAGGCGGCGACGTGACCGGACAATGGACGCGCGTGCACGCTGAATAAATCTCTAAGCGGTCGCTACCCGGCTACTAGAACGATACCTGTGTCGGGCGCGAGTGTAGGGACCGCTCTATTTTTCACCGCCGATGCATTCAGACAGCAGTTTCAGTTGTAACAT
This sequence comes from Tetramorium simillimum, assembly GCA_011636635.1. Lineage (NCBI taxonomy): Eukaryota > Metazoa > Arthropoda > Insecta > Hymenoptera > Formicidae > Tetramorium > Tetramorium simillimum. Next base: position 16,279 of record VBVQ01002906.1, read on the forward strand.
GGTAGGCGGTCGCAATCCTAACTGGAGCTTATGTCACGGAGCAACATAATATACAGAATCCCCTTGCTTCTTCCGTTTTTAATTCGCTCCGGCACACATCTTCGATGCAAGAAACATATACTTAAGTACCGCTATAACGTTGCGGACTTTGTGACATTTCAGCAAAGTTACATGCCTTGGCTGCTCATTACACCTTCCCCAAAAAAATATATATATAAAAATTTAAATTCGCCAATTAATGCGGCCTAAGTTGCACTTACATTGAATGTTAAAAAAGTGAACATTTTAGAACTTTAGGCCGGAGTTGTTCCCTTAAATATCCTCTTTTAAATGTGCGCAAAATGCAAATCCCGGCTCGCTCGCCTGAATAAATTATAATGCGCGTCTCTAAAGTCGCAATGCTTATACGAGTAGAATTCAATTAAAAGTCACCCTTCAGTCCGCCATCCCGAATCAATGAGAGGTCTGATTGGCCTGGTCGAATAATCAGCATCGCGCGTAATTATCGGCCGCGCACTGCGCGCCTCGGCGTCGCACGAAAATGCAATAAAAAACGATGGCGCGTCTAATAAATTGTTTCCGGCACGCGGAGCGGCCCGGCTCGGTTAAAAATCCGCGATATCGGGTAGACGGCGGGTATCGGGGCCCCGGATCGACGGGTTTCTCAGCGAGAGCGCGACACCTCTCGCCGGCGAAAATGGTAATGAAGAAGATACAATCGACTGGACGCCGCCGATTGTGCGTTTCGTTTCAATCGATTCGGTCCATCGCCGAGGCAAGAGTCACTTTATGAATATTAACGACCACCGGTTTTGCGAGGGCCCTCGCGATAATTGTTTCCCCGCTCATTACGTCGCGCGTGAGGTATTTACGCGATTTGATCGTGGCTTCGCGCGCCTATAAAAAAAGGGGGGGGGGGAAGAGGGAGGGGAGAGAAGAGAGGGCGCGGAGCACAATGAGCATAAATAAGCTTAATTCGCACGGTGGAGTCGCGTCCGCGCCTTCGGCGCCGCGTCGCGCACCTTCCGGGAACGGCCATCGAGACGCGGTTAAGTAATTGACCGTTACATATGTAATTTACTACCGCGCGTACCGTCGGATACACCGCTGACTTCGCGAGCGACTCCGAGGAACCCCGGGACCCGCGGCGGCACGTTTAAACCGCCGTCGGATCGATGCCGCTTTCGACGACAGGAGGATGAGGGCTCGATCGAGGTATCGATACGCGCGGCATACGTCGCGACAATAATTATTACGTATGTCAGCCGGCATTATTCGCGGCTTTCTAAAAGGCTAATGAAAATTTCGTGCGTAGCCGTTACTTCTTCCCTTTCATCTCTCTCTCTCTCTCTCTCTCTCCTCTCCGCCAACGTCCATTTTTTTTCTTCTCTGTTTTTTTTTCTTTCGATGCAGCTGCACGCTTTTCAGTGGTGGGCTCGCGTCACGTCGCATTACGGAATGATATTTGCTAATTGAGCACGAAGATAAAACGACAACAGCGGCCGGCTAATAACCGGCCTCGCCGTCCCAACTCTCCAGCCCTCCGTTCTTTTCTCTCCCTCCCCCACCTCTCTTTTTCCGTCTCTTTCTCGTGCGCGCGGGCCGACTCCCGCGGGAACGGATAATCATACCGTTGAACCATGTCGCACCTAGCTGCGACACTTCGGGATATTATGGGTCTCGCAGTCCCGGACTATCTCCGCGTTTTATCGGTTCGTTTTCTCGTACCTTTAACTAGCTTCGTGCATGAAAAGCGCGCGGTCCAGGCCCAGTTTGCAATGCGGCCGCGTATCTCGACAGCGGACGCGGAGAAACGCGAAAATTTCACAACGCTAAAAACGTTACACGCAGGGAAATCGGATATCTCTAAACGCGCGAAGATCACTTTTTCTTTCGGCACACTGATCACTTGCCGTAAATAATGATGTCTCTGTGTAAAAAAAAAAGACGTGTTTCACGACGTCTAGTTGTATCGCTCGAATCTCCATCTCGAAGGCGATTTTATTTCTGCGGATGATTAGTTCGCAGACCGCACGTGCAAAGGCACTGCGACGAGGCACGCGATGGATATCGCGATCGTATGAATCTATAAATTATTGACTTAAATGGGTCACGGATCGAACAAGACACCGAGTGTCTGCGTTGAAAACGAGTAAGCTCGCATAAAGTGAATGAAGCGGAAGTTAGCGCGCGCGCACGCGCGCACGTGCATCGTTATCGGCACGTCGTTTTTAGTCTCGCGAGCTCATCTATGCGCGCCGATTAATTATAATTGCTCCTTTCAGATATACGCGAAACCGTGGGCGTCGTTCCGCGACTATTCCGCGCGCGAGCGCGAGAGATATCACTACGTTTCACCTAGTTAAGTGAGCAGTATTAATATTTCAGAAAGGCGAGAGTTCAAAATGCAAACGAAAGTAGAACAAAAAAATACTTAAATAGATGCTAGATGCAGAAGAACTTATTTATGAAGATCGATTGTTAAAGTAAAATAGCTCTTTAGTAAAGCAGACCAACAGACTGTTGAAAAATTATATATGTATATATATATCTGAATTCGATGTTATTTTTTTTCTAAGCTAACGTACATGTCTTCGTTTATGGATTTGACAACGAGATCATTGTTCCTAAAAATATTTCACATTAATAGTTGGAGTATTTCGCATCTCTACGTTTAAACCCCGAGAAATGTCATGCCGACGACATTTAACTCAGAAAACGTGTCGCGAGTCACAATGCAAAATGCAGTTTTAACCGGTTAAACTTTCAGGATGCATTACGAATACGTCAATCGCGCGACGATGAATTAATACCGTTTTACTTAACTATGCCGTCCGTATTCAAACCCGACAGGCGTCGAGAGAGTCGGTACGGTCCTGGGGCGATAATAAAAATGAGAGGAGCGAGAAGGAGAGCGTGTTGCTCGATCTGACGGCTGATGGAGACGTCTTCGTTCCAGACAGACGCCTCGGACGCTCGCGACGTTTGATCGACAGTTTCTTTCCTCCTTTCGCATGCGTCGCGCCCGATCAAGTTCTCTGCCTCCACCTCTCTCTCTCTTTCTCTCTCTCTCTTTTACTCCTTTCTGTCCCACTTTCGTCCTCCTTGTCCTCCTCCTACCCTCCTCCCCAGCGCTCCTTCTCATCTCCTTCTCGCACAATCTCCAGCCTCTTCCGAAGTCCGAAGGAGGCACTTCGCGCCCCGCCGTCGTCATTCGTGTTTTTGTCGGGGCGCCTATAAATAGGTTTACCGCGCAGCGCCTTTGGACCAGCCGGGGCCAGCTTCCTCGCGTCACACGGTCGTCATGAGATCCAAGGTCGCGTCACCGACGGACCCGAGATCGCCCTTTGTCTCGAGTCTCGCGTAGGCCGCTCGGAGAGTTCGGATGACTGCGTGACGTTAATGCAATCGTTGGGTCTGATTTGCGAACCCTCCGTGAGCATAATTTGAATTTTCCGCTCTGTAGAACTTTAATTCTCTCTACCGTGTAGGCCCCGCCGATTTGCATACACGTGTAATTGACTTTCCATTTGTTGTTTGTTTTGTGCGTACATTAATACATTTCACGAGTGGGGAGTGCATCATGATGCGATACAGCCTGATCACTTGGCAATTCAAAGTTTGATTTTCTTACCGAACCCCCGTGTTGAGATATTTTTGCTACGTGTGCGTATAGCGTTCGAATGAAGTTTTGTGGAGTTTCTATCGAGGGTACATTTGGAAACTGGGGAAAGAGAGTATACTTGACCTTTACCGGGATTGGACAATAGTGAGAGAGTATCTCTCGCCAACTATATTAAATTTATAAGAAATACACATTCGCGAACTCTACGTGAAGATTTTCTCCTGTTTGTTAAAATAAGGTGGCGTCGCATGCATTTACATCTCTGGCATTTCGCTGAAATGTCTGCAAATCGCTTCTCTGCCGCTGGCAATTAACCACGCGTTATAATTTGCTGTCATTATCTGCTTATTAAGTCTTAATAATAATTATTATTACAATTCATTGCCGTTTACTACACTTTGATTTGTAAATTTTACTAACTAACTTCTGCCAACTGGCATATTAAAATTATCATTACGAATGATTGTTTTTCTCATCGCTTATTTGTTCCGTTTATAATTGCTTACTGTACTTGTAAGTATTCGGTACAAATCTTGCATAACGACAGATTGCAAAAGAGCTCAGCGCATACCACTCAAGAAAGAAGTCTAATGCTGCAGTCGTGTGATCAACTTTCTACTTTATTATCATGTCGAAATACATATGCGTAGCCGCGATTTATTAGTATCTTAATAAATGTCTAAAAGCAATATAGCTTCTTATCAAACGTAACATAATTATGTCGTTAAACCTGGCGAAACACGTTTGAGGGCTGAAAAGTGGGACAGAAATATACGAGCGATTCACTCGCGCGCGATGGTAATACATTTCTCGGCATCATCGCGAACGGGGCGAAAAGTACGCCCGACGAGAACGCTCGGGCAGTTTGCGGAGCGCGCGGTCTTAAACGCGTCGGTTATTAAGAATTCACTTCCCTAAATTTCCGACGAAACGACGCGCTTCTATCCCGCGGTGCTATCTGCCTCAATGCCACGCCGTCGTCTTTCAACCTGTCGTGAAACGGGAACGTTGATGCTGCCTCCTGTTTCATTCAAAATCCTTCCACGGCAGAGATAGAAGAGTCCTCCTCTCCCCCCCTCCCTTCCCTCGTTATCTTCCCTCGCTGTCTCAGAAGATCCGGAATGCTCGATAATCATCGGTAAATCACACGAATCGGTGTGCGTGCGTTTCGTCAGGACGCACACGCGCGCGCGCGCGCTCGCTCGCTCTTACCTGTGCGCGTCCGCAACGTGGGTCAATCTTTATGGCGGATATAACTCGCCTGATTTCACTGAAGATTATCTCGTTATTTATTGGAAAGGTGGACATGGATGTCCGCGGCTGCCCGAAAAACCTCCTGCTCATCGTTCTCCTCTTTCACCTCTTCTTCATCGCTCGCTTATTTGTTCTCAAAATGCGTGCGTTCGGCGACAGGTAGAAGCCGATCGCGGATGATTCACGGTGATGTGGAGAGCCGTAAATAAAGGCCACCGGCGGCTTTCACACTCGGCCAGCGGGGAAACTCGCGCGCTCGCTCCAGTTTGCCATAATTATTTTCAAAGTTGAATTTATCGCGCCTAAGACGTGGAGACGTCGTGCGAGTCGCTGTTCAGAATTCGATTCGATACTTCTTGCAGAAATAACATCGCTCACGAACTAGAAAGTATCGGTCGTACAAATCAAAGTATATAAAAAAAGTATAAAAAGTCTCATATTTTTATAATTTTTCAAATACTTGTATAATTGATTGGGTTTAAGCAACATTATTGCTTTTTATCTTGTCGTTGAGATATTTTTAAAAGCGAATTATATATTTAAACAAGTCTCGGTGTGCGAGTTATAATCAAGAGACAAAGATTTTGCCAAATTATTGAGACCGATCGATATTCATCGTCTTCGGAACATCTAAAAAAAAAAAACGATCGCGTGGATACGCCTCGCAGACGACAGCCTCCCGTTCGTACTTAGGTAAACACCAGGCGTTAATTCTCATAACGGAAACTTCCTAAACGCGAAGTTACGCATGCAGTTCTACGAGCCGCGCAGGAGCAGTAGGGGGATGAACGAGGCGTAGCGCGAGGG